>VZTE01004408.1:492033-561440 GCA_013397775.1 Eulacestoma nigropectus
ATCTTTTTTTAATAATGTTATTTTTATTTTTTTTTTTTTTTTTTTTTTTTTTTTTTTTTTAAATGGCAAAAAACACCCCCGAAAACCAGCTTTCATTTTAAAGAATGTTCCTTTGAAATGTGTTTTACATCACTATTGGAAGAATATTCAATTTTTTTTCAAAATGAATACCTGATTTTTTTAAATTACTTTGAATGTTTGAAGGATTTGGTCAGAAAAATAAAAGGCTCTTAAAAATAAGAGCACTGTGGTTATTTTACTGAAAGGCTAACACCCATGTTAACTTAAATTGAAGAAAAAAGTCTAGATTTTTCAGCTTTCAGGTAGTTTTTCCATAGTTGAAGGAAAGGAAGAAGACCTTTGGTGCCTTTCCTTATATTGCATTTCTTTCAATTCTTGAAAAATAGTTGCAAACTAATTTAGAGCCACACATTAGCCACACATTAGCTCTGTGTGTCTTGGTGATAATGAAATACTACAAAGCACATTTAAATATAAATTATGTATGTTTCTAATAGCTTTCTCATTTGTTATACCTTATGTTTGAATATTACCTCATCTTTTTCCTCAGCAAGCATTCTGAATTAATAGCTGTTCAGTTCTTCTATTCTCAGTTGCTGGGCTATTCTCAAAACTTTCTTTTTTGCCAAGCCAAACATTTTCAATACTATTTATATGAATCTCACAGGAAAAATGCAGAGAAAGTTACATTACAACACAAAAAGTAATTGAGTGATTGCAAAATCTGTTCTACATATGTCTGTATTTATATTTTGGTATGAATCTGACCTTAGTTCTGATTTTAGTACAAGAAAATTCATGTAATCTAGTTCAAATCTGTTTCTGTTTAGAAGTTGACTGATTTGTGTGAGTAGCATCATAGGGGGTACTAAGTATCAGAGGCAAGGCTAGGTCTTTGTGTCCTCCACATTTCTGTGTATTGTTTTCTGTGACCTGTAAAATACTCATTAGGCCTCATTAGCCTTTCACTGAATAAGCCCTTTGGACGAGGGGATGTATTTTTCTTAATATAGATGAATTTAGGTTTGCAGAATTCATATATGTTTACCTAACAAGCTGATATTGAAGATTCTAGGGCATAGCTCAACATGTGGTAGTTTATTGAGGCAGACTACGTAAGCGGTTGCAGATGCTAACACTAAATTTCTATATAGAGTTGTTTCAGTTACCATTTAAGCTCTTTAGGTTAGTGGGATAGCTTTTGGATTTAAACTGTATGCATAATAACGGATGTATGGATAATTTCCTTATAATTTTAGGATAATTTTTAAGAATGATACTACTTTAACTTGCATATTGTCCCTGTATTGGCTCTGTGTGTCTTTTTATCTTTGCAGAAGAAATACCTGAGAATATCAGTTTAGATGCGAAACAAATGTCAGAAATAGCTGATACTGACATGAAGAGCCAGACAGGGGCTAAATCAAAGGATGAAACAGAGTCAGAAAAGACTTCAGTTTCCAGGGAAATCTGGATTAGCTTTGAAGACTTCTGTGTTTGCTTCCAGTAAGGAATAGAGGGTTTGGGTTTTATTCCATACAACATACGGTATAACAATGGTAAAATTCAAAACATGGCTATATAAAAATTGTATCTTCTTAACAGATCTTCTTTGTATAACTATCCTGCTTTTCAGGGTGGCTTCAATGCTACTCTTCAGACCAGACTTACTGTCCCTGTTGACAGTGGGTCTGTAGCTGCAGCCCTGCTCTGTGCCTTGGGTGCATCCTCCAGGATAGAGCAGAAAATGCAACCACCAGCTCCATAAAGCAGCTGTCCGACTGCAGCTGGGCTGGAAGATTTTAGGTCATGGAGTGCTGTGGCCATTAGGTCCTTTTACAACTCATGAGGCACTGGGCAGACACAGTCTGCATCAGAACAACATGATTCTAAAAAGTTGTTGAAATCTGTTGCCATCAGCATAGCTTTGCTTGATCAGCTAGGTGTTTTGTCTCACTCTCTTTTCAATATAATTCCAAGGCATTTATGCCTCTGAAAATGTAAAAAAAGCTAGCGTTTGCAGCATCATACCTTTAGCTTCTGTCTTTCAGATTTAAGGAGCCTGGTACAATACATATCCTTTAGAACATCTAAGATTGCTGAGGAAAGTAATTTTATCAGAGAAAATTCACTTGGTTCTTTTTTTGAATGTGTAACAGATTTCTTTTTGAAGCTCCTATTTTCATAAATGAGTGTTTTCTTGAGCATATATTAAACTCTGCTCACTCTCTAAAGGTAAATGTATAATTTTTATACCAGCCAGCAGTACAGGAACTTTAGGAATAAAAAGTCATAGATCACTTTAGGCCTTGTTAAGATTTGCATGCTATTTTTAGGTATTCCCAGGTCCAGGAAGATAGGGCATTCAGAAAAAAAAGGCATCACAAGCAGATGTAATTTCCTTTAAAAGTCTTGCTCACAGTGTCATACAGAGAGAATGTGAAATATGAACTTTCTAACTTGTTAGCCAAATATTAAAGTACTGTTGACATTTTGTAGACCAATATTAATATTAATTAAGGTATAAAGCATTTGTCAGTTTCTTAACTCTTATCTCTAGAGTTTATTTTCACAGTCAACTGATAAATTAGCTGTTAACAGAACATCTTGATTGACCTTTGAAGAATTTATCCCTCAGAAGAAATTAAGCACCTAAGATTTTCATTTTACTCATCTGTTCAGTTGAAAGCTTTTCCTTCTCTGACATACCTACATCTCAGATACAGTGAAAACAAGATGAATGTTCATAGTCCATATCAACTTTGAGAAGTGAGGAATATTTTATCATTGTAGGAATTGATATGTCAGCAGTAGATCAGGATCCCTGTGGAGTTTCTGAGTAATCAAAAGATCAGCTCGCATCTGATTCCATCCTCAATTAAAGCTGAAGCCATTTATGTCTCCCTTGGTGAAATCAAAATCAGAAAAAGTTGTTGCCTGGAACTACGTAGCTTTCTGAAGGTCTGCAAACAGCACAGAACTGAAAAAAACATTAATAAACTATATAAAACAGTCCTTCCTTACAGTTATACTTTATATAAACTTTATGACAGTAATTTTCAGGTGGGCATGGGAATTTTAGAGTAATATTAGCATGTTACTGTTTATAGATTGAAAATAAACAAATTAGTGGCCTGACCTCCAATGGAAAAGTGTAGAAATGCAACAAATATCCAAATTAATTTCAGCTACTTTCTCTGGAGATTAATTTTATTCACCTTTTTTATAACTAAAAATGTTGAACCATTTTTGAGAAATAGCTGGGAGTCTGACTTATGAAAGTAAAATTAATATCTTGTGCTATGAAATAATCATTTAGCTAAACTATGTAATTTACACTGCTTATTTTCTTACAGTCATATATATCTTATATTTCAATTTTATTTTCTTCTTAGGAACCTGTATATTTTCCACAAGCCACATACATATGCTTATAATTATCAGAAGACATGTTTTACGGTAAATGACTGTATTGTGCTTTTTTTTGTCAAAGTCTTACATAATTAGATAACACATATATCCTAAAGGATATCAGTGGATCATACAGAACTGCTATTACTAAAAAATAATAATGCATTAGGATTAATGTAGTTAATACAAATGTATGTTTGCAAGCAAATATTCAGCTTATATATATAACATATATATATATATATATATATTTAAGAATAGAAAAGAATGCTGTGGAATGCCACTGCACAATAACAAAAAAATGGCTTATGTAAAGAAAATTGATAGTGAACCAGATCTCTGCATGCTCTTCAGTTTGATTTAAAACTACCTTTTGACAATTTGATGTCTAAATTGAATTTATTGATGAGCTACAGAATCTGCCCTTCAACTCTCCTTCATCTTCACCTGCCACCTAAAACCCAAATTGTGAGCCTGTTTAGGATAACCCTCCATTTTCTCTTTAAATGCTAAGTCATTTTGCTATTTACAGCATCCTAGTGCAGGGATTTAGAAATACTCTTTAGTTACATTGAAATAATAGAATTTCTCTAAACCTATCATTCATATTATCAGAAGGTTATTCAACATGCTTGAATATCCTGTTCCAGCTCACATTATATGGTGTATCTGAAGGGTAATTGTAGAGCACTGAAATGTAAACTCCAGGCGTGAACTTCATGTAAAATCCTGTACTGAGAAGGTTAACTACATAGATTATGCTTCATAATTGTAGTACACCTGCAATTTGCCACCTCTCTGTAATCACATCACAAGAAATTTTCCTAATGACTGCATGATATACTTTCATAAGCCATAATCAGCATTAAGACTATTTAAGCCTGTGTGCTCTTGTGCCAAAAAAACCTAACCCTTTGCTGTAAAATCGTTCTAATTTCTTATATTGAAAGAGATGAGATGTTTACAGTATTAGGTAAATTCTGTATCATGCGCATAAAATAATATTTTCATATTATAATAAGAAGATAAAAATACAAAAAAATGGATTTGTATGGCTCTGGAATATTCAGGAAGACATGTACTGTAACAGTTCTGAAGAAAGAAGCTCATTCGCTGTTAGATTTTGAAGAATTTCTAGGAACAGTAGAATCATTCTATGGTTTCTAATATTGGCATAGGAATTATGTACTAAAGTTGAGAGTAAAAGATGTTTCCCCCATTGAGTTTTGTAGGAGAAAAACCCCTTTATGAGGGAGGCTCACTCATATCTACAAATTAAAAGAGTACTTATTTCTTTCAAGCTTTAATTAATTTGAATCAGAAAGTTGCAGCACAAAACAAAATTTTTGGTCTTCTGTTAATTGTTGATTGGCAAGTACAACTATTACGCTGAGGTACATATGATGAATATCATATAAAAGTAGATATAGTCTCATGCCTAAAACCATTCTATTTCCTTTTAGCTTTTAACTGAACATTAGTATACATGCAGCATAAGGCTCTGGGCTTAAATGACATTTCTGAAATTTGGAGGAAGTAGTGACAATTAATTGCTTACTTCCTATACCATAACTAAGGTCACCATATCGGAAGTCTCAGTCCTACTTTGTATAAGGCCAGATAGCAGTCCATGAAAATGAAAGATGAACAAGTGTCCATTTCTCTATACAGTCTACTGCTGATGAAGTCTTCTATTATTTACTTGTGGACAGTCTGATGCCCATTGAAATCCTGGTTAGCTTTTCTGCATTAGTACACTGGTATGTTACTGAAGGTAAGGCCAACATGACAAAGTACATGTTAATGTTGTGTTTTCCCATTCTTGAATATGTTTGTGCTGTTGTGTTTGTCTGTTGTGTACTTGGGCACAGTTTGAGAGTTTAGCAATAGTTTGAAATAGTCAAACTGATTTTAAGAAATACACTAATATTCAAGCAATATTTTGTCATTATTTCATATTGATGATGAACATTTTCATGAAAGGATCTCTCCCTTTACTGTTCATTATGATTTGCTGGAAGCTTTTCCTCTGTATATTTCTGGAATGTATTTCCTTGTGTTTCTTTGCGTTTCTTTTCTACAGATTCCGTTCTTGCAAGCTAATTTATGCCTTAGCTATCATAATGCAGCAAAAACAGCAATATAACCAAAGTATATTTCTGAAATGATTTCTTTCAAGATCTAACAACTTAAATGATTTAAATAGAAATCCCTTGTATTTCATGAAAAACATAGAATGGAATTCAGGACAGCTGAAAAAAATTCAGGCATTTTATGGTAGTTGGCTTAGGTTAATCAGATATTTAAATGTTGGACATGGCTGTAATTTTAGTGCATCTAAAGTGGAGTAGAGAGAACCAAAAGAAAGCTTAAAAAAACCAAACTGACCATTCTGTTAAAATAGTTAAAATATAAGCTGTAAATATAAATAAATATAACTTTCTATGGCTGTTTGCTTCCTTTGCATGTGGACAGAAAGGATTTCTGTGGAGTTTTATAGCAGCCTTAAGTGACCTGGAAGATGTCTGATGTATACATCTTAGTAACACATTCTTTTAACCATTATTTTACAGCAAATAGTCCAAATAAGCCATATTTTGTACCACCGATGCATTTAAAATTACTGGGGTTTTTTCTGTGTTAACAAAGCCTACAGGAAGACTTTAGTAAGTGTGAAGTAGCTACAAATTCCACATAGGTGTGTCTGAATGTTATTGTTGTTCACCCTCCCCATATTGTGTGGGGTGTATTTTGTTTTGTTTTGTTTTCTTGATCTAGGTACTAAACAAGAATGTTCACCGGGTGTGCTGAGAGTTGAACGTTTCTCTTGGAAATCTGTGACTCCTGGGGAACTTGTGTTAAAGATGCATACATCTGCAACCAAAGCTACTGTGGTAAATCTTCCTGTTGGGTATGTGTGAGGTTTCACTTCTGTCCTGACTCTTTAGCTAAGGCTTGAAAGGATTGTTTACTTTACACAGTAACACAGTAAGAGTTTATTTCCTAAAACAAAAACTTCTGGGGAATCAGACTAGTTGATAGGTAGGATTTGGTAAGACTGCCAAATTGCTGTGAATTTACCAAAACTTTTATAAAGATTTTGAGTTCTTTACTCTTACTTAAGAGCATTTAACTAGAAAAATCACACTGACTTTCTAAAAAAAATATTTAAATTCCTACAAATTCCTACTTAGAAGTGTTTCTAACTGGAGTGATTTGAAATGTTCCCTGAAGTAGCAAGAAAAATATGAGAATTAGCATTTTTAGTGGAACTGTAAAAGCATGATGATACCATAGGAGGTTTCAATGCTTTTTTTTTTTGAAACAGGATTTATGAAACATGACAGGAGAAATTCTAACATTATCCATGAAGTTTTGCATATCTTACTTCCCATTCACATATTGCTTAATATGATTTTTTTCTCTTTGCATGTAAGGCTAAATATTCAGTGTGGGCCATTGCCTGATTGTTTAAATAAAGAAATAGATAAAAAGCAAGAGCCCTTGATGTGTTATTTTCTGAAAACCCTTCCAAGAAAACCAGGAAAATGACATCTTCGTGTCTTGTCATAAGCATAATATTCCTGACTAATTTACTGAGGCCTTCTACTTTTCCAAAAAGAGAAAATCACCAGTTTCATCTCAAAAAGTTGAAACAAAATGTGTTGTTAAAAGATTAAGTAAGATGTCAAATAAGTAGGCATAGAAAAAAAATACCACAACACTAGCATACTGAAATTAAATCAAAGATCTTTAATAGTACTCTTTATTTGTTTGATTCAGACTAAAACTGGAATAGTTATTATTATGTTTACAGACTGCATCCACATCTAGTTCCACTTTCACATGTATTTTTTTAGTGTAGTTTCTAGAAGTTGTATCTCTTTGTACTGCAGGGAGGCCAAAAATGTGTATCTTTTTGCACCTGTGAATTTCAAAGCTAGCAGAGATATCATCATCTCAAATTTATAAGCTTCCCACCTTTGATTCTCTTTATTCCAGTCAGAGACAAGAGGCTTTCAGTTAGATTTAATTTGCAAAAGGTGTGGGAGACAAATGGGCTTATTGACCACTTCCCCATTTTCATTCCAAAAGAGAAGTCACTTGGTTAACATGGAAGGCATTCTCTTCCCACTATCTGTTAGTGGCTAGGGGGCATTTAAATTTCAGTCGAAAGAAGATGTGATTAAAAAATGCCAGTGTGTGTGGGGGGCATTAACTTTTCTTTCTTACTCTCACTGCTGGATCTCTGGTTAACACTTTGAAGCTGTGGCCTGGATAAGCTTCTCCAGCTAAATGCAATTCTGACAATGATATTACCAAATGCATGGAAAGAAAAGCTTAAGAATTGCTGGAATTAAAAAAAAAAAGTTGGTTGGGTTTCTTTTTCTTGCTTATAGGCGGCACATACTGCTCTTCACAGTGAGTTGTCCCGTAGGGCACCACATTCATCTATGTTCCATGGTGCCATGTGTCTTTGGAGAAGAGGATGCTGTGATGCCAGCTCTTCAGAAGGTATGCATAATGACTAATCAAACATTGTGATAACAGTTTTTCTGAGTATTAATTAAGGTGAAGTAGTATTGGATTTCCATTTAGAGTTATTATGTTCAATGGTATGGTATTAATTTTAGTATGAAATTGATAAGGGCATTAAAGATACGTGTTTTACAGCACAACAGGTACTGGATGCATATTGCAAAAGTTATCTTACGTAAATACGTAAGTTAGCATTGGGTAGTAGTGTGGTTTACATAGAAGAGCAGCATAAAATATCAAAAATACTCTTGTTGAAATACATATGTCAGAGTAGCACATAACTCACTTTTTGAGGTATGTCATAAAATACATGTATAAATATTAATTAATATTAAAAAATACCTGCCTATTAAATAAATTCTCACATCCGTAAAGAATGTTTTGTCCCATGAGATGGCATATTACTCACTGGGTCCCAGAGCAGCTTTTATATCTAAAATGAGCAATTTAATCAAACAACTTTTCACAGCTGAGATAAGAGGCCCAGGGGAGAAATTACTACAGCTTTTGTTCTTCATTGTCCATAATCCAGAGAGATACCACTGTCATCCTTATTTTCAAGGTTTCTTTAGCAAGCAGTAGGCCCAAATATTCGTTGAGGTCCCTGAGGGGAGGGAATATAGTTTCTGGAGAATATTTGTGCAAAAATGTTTTAAAAGGTGAGTGTAACAGCAAATTTACATAGCAGTGTAGATTCTAGGTCCTAATAATAGAGCACTAGAACAGCTTGTGCAAATTAATCAAATTTATTGTAGTCAAGAAGTTTAAATATAAGTAGTTGGGGCATTAAAAATATCTTGTGACTGTACTATCCCCTTGCCTTCAATTTTTGGATGAAAAGCTATTTATCATCAAGAAAATAAAGTAGAATTTTATCCTTGAGTCTTCTCTGCACTTCTTTTTGAAGACAGCAATTTCTCTGCAGACTGTCATTTGCAGGAAAGTGTCCACATTCTTGCACAGAAATCCTGACGAAGATTAATGATGCTTTAGGCAGCATGTATTTGATCATTGTTTTCAGCAGGATACAAATTCTAATGTGTCCTTTTATAACGGAAGATGCTGAGCACTACAGCTGACAGTCTTATTATCACTGCAGTAGAAAGACTTTATACGGATCTTACTTTTGATTAAATTTCCTAGGACTAATAATACAGGAAAAATAAAATAATGAATAGATATGTCTTATGGTGCCTGTTATTTATTTCACTAGCTAAAATCAGTGAGAATTCTTTATGCTTTTGAATATCAGAGTTGTAATTGATTTTACATAACAACTGCATGAATTCAGGAAAATTTTTTACTTCATCAGAGAAAGAAAGCTTGTATTCTGTCATAGCCCAAAAAGAAAATGAAAGAAAATCTTAAAGCAATCTTTCTAACGATGGTTGGTTTATTCTCTCCCCCCAGGAGAGCTCTCGATTTATAGAACGGGCTACAGCTATCCTGAAAGCTGTTGGAAATGTGATAAATAATTTCAGCAGTAAGGATGAGCTTCCTAAAGCCTTGAAGGAATTGGAAGTAGCTCATTGTCCTCCTGGCCTCCATGGTACTAAAATGGCTAAAGAAAACGTCAAGGTGAACAAACAATTTTAATGAATGCATATCTAAAAGCTACAGAAGCTGGATAACTGCTTAACATTCTCATTGCTTTATTCAAAACAATGCCTGTGCATTTAATAAGGACCACCTGCATGCTCTGAATGTGGCATTCATTATAAAGTGTAAGCCCAAATAACATAACTTGCAACTGTATGATAATTATCTTCTTTTAATAAGAAAAAATTCAATGTGCACAGAATAGCGCATTCTAAATTGAGTCTATTTTTGTCAATCTAGTTTAGCATACTTTGGGGCAGAAACCATGAGCTGTTTTTTATATTACAACTTCATTTTGAATTTAAAAGGTACTACCCGAAATGCAGAAAAGGTTAATGGTTCCTTTCTGTGCCTAATGTTGATGGAACAGGAAAACATTATTACAGCTTCTGTTTCTGAATAACAGTAATGAGTTCTTTTGTTCACAGAATTTTTAGTTGGTTTTCTTTGTTCCTTGAAACTGCATCATTCTTATTTAAATTTTCTGCTCCGTATATGTGATAAAGATACATGATGAAAACATTACACTTTTCTGTAGATCTCTATGCTACAGCTTTCCAATATTATAAAAAGATCACAACAAAAAATTTATATAGAAGATACACTAATTTTTATGTGTATGCAAATGTTGATAATATTGCTATAACTTAATTTTTCTACAGTCAGTAGCTTATGTATTCCAGATTCATTTATTTTCATCAAAGTACTAGAAAGCTCACACAGTTTAGGCTGTATAGTTTAGAAGACTGACTAGAAGAAAGGGTTTAATATTTTTTAATCACTGATATTAAAAATTAGAACATCTAAGCTAGCACTTTTATACATGGGCTTGACACCAGGCTCAAATTCAGCAAAACAACAGAATTAATAAAGAATGATTACAGGTGGACCACTCATAAAAGAGGTAATTTTCATGCCAAGTCCACCAGGAAAAAAAAAATTGGTTTGAACTCGGGAATGGAATACACAAATTTTAAATGCATATGCTCATATGGAATATGTGCAAAACTTAGAGACCTTAAGAAAAATTCAGTAGTCATAAACACACATATCTCTTCATCTCTCACCCTCTAAGAAGACCAGTGTATAGTTGAAAAAGAATAAAAAGACAGAAATTGGATAAATGAAAGGCACTGAGCTGACAATGATTCAAGAATGGAAATACAGAAATTATCTATCTTTAATACAAACAGTGAAAAATTATTCTGAATGCAAGAAAGAATCTACTATCTTCTTTCTTCCCTAGTCTTACAAATTTTAAAATAAAGGACGTGTTTATTAGTATTAGAATGCATTAAATGTTTCCAAAAAGCAGAAAAATCTGAAACTAGGGACAATGAAAGAAAAATCATGTCTTTTCCACTAAGTTGTTACTATGTTCTTCAACTCAGATTATAAAACGAGTTCTGAAAAACAGTCTAAAATTCCCATCTACTAGGAGTAGTTGGGGAAGAGGCTGGATTTCTGATCTTTAAAGAGCATCAATATGTCAAAGAAAAGAAATAGAGCCAAATCTTTCCATGCTGTGGCACCTCCTAATCTAGAAAACATTCCCATTCAGTTATCAGTCTTTGTTCTCCAACCTTGAGTTTAGAAGTCCCACTGTCATGATAGCAATTATAATATGTTCTTCTGTCTTCTGATATGAGACCATCAACCCCCTACACATTAACTAGTAGGATGGTTTGGGGTGATAAACAGTTACACTGTAGAATAAGTCATATTTTCTTATTTTTATAAGCCAAGCATGAAACAGGTTTTCTCTTGATTGTTGTCTTGAAGTATTGTAGTCCTGCAGTTGGGATTAATTTTCAGATACAGTATTTGTTAGAGGAAGTTAAAGACTTCATCTATACATCATAAGAGAAGAGGGGAACAGTTTTTGAAACAATAATGAGAAGCAGTATAAATCAGTCTTTAAAAATGAATCATTCCTTGAATGCTTTTCCTCTTTCTGATTTTAGGTTTTCAATAATGCATTTTGGTATTTGATCAAATCTGTATTAGACAAGAAGGATCTTTACAGATATAAATTTGCCTTCAGGTCCTTCACTTTGGATTTTAAGGATACTGATATTTCTGGGGATGACACTGTGTTTTCAGGTAACGTTTTGATATTGCTAATCACTTCAAATATATCTGCCCATTCTTATTTTCATAGAAGTCAGCTCCTTTCTGTTCTTGTTTTTTCTTGCTTAAGTAGGCACAATTAATTTTTAAGCCTAGGACTTTTACTGCTGACAGCACATCTGAGGCTCATCTCAGGATAGAAATGATCCTTCCAGAAAATATATTTCCCCTTTGTTAATTTATAAGACTGCGCTTTGTCTTCCTTGAGTTGCATTTGTCAGTATTGACAAACATTAACAAACATCTACATTTTTTTTACCTGATGTACTGCAGCTCATCACTTTTGTTAAAATTATCAGCTGAAGAGACCTTAAATGACCATATATTGTTCACAAAATGAGAATGAAGGAAGACTCAAGTTAGTACCTTCATTGAAAGTTCAACTGTTTCTTAGTGATGGGTGGAGAGGTTTTTGTTTTTTTGCGGGGTGAGGAGTATTTTAATTTTTTTTGTCCTGCTTGCTTGCTTGGTTGTTTGTTTTTTAAGCTTGCTATTTGGGAAATTATTGTGTTTCCTGGCTAATGTAGCATGGAACTGGCTACAGACCATCTGCCTCTTCTCCAGCCTGTGGTTAGGGTGTGCTGTGTACCTGAACGTAATCTGAGAGAAGCCATTGGGAGGCCAACATATTTATTACAAGCAGGGATAATTCTCTTCCCACTGTTTCTTTGCTTCATTTTTTATGCAGGCTGGAGGCATATGCAGTTACAATTAAGTTTGCCTGGCAACCAAATACATGGCTCTTCTCCATTTTAGGACTTATTTTTCAGTCTCTGTAACTGTTTAATCTATTAATATTAGCATTTAATTTATTAATAAAAGCCTTATGTGTACGGTTTCATATCACAACAGAAAAATAATTTATCTGATTGGTGGGAAGAGACATCACCATTTGAAGGCTTTTTATGGCGACTTAGCATTTCCTTTGTCTATTGTGAACTTAGAGAATATAAAGTGTTTCTACTTAGTCAAACAAAATGATACTAACTTCCTTTAGATTAGTCAGTTTATTCTGGAAAAATAGTATAAAAACCTAAATTAATATTTACACAAATTACTGACTACTGACACAATGCTGTAATACTTCTTTTAAGAAAGCACTTATAAGTACATATACTTGTCTCTCTTTACTGGGAACTTTCCTCTGAATCTCCTCTCTTCTGAAGGTTATTCTTCTGTGAGACTTCAGGTATTTTTCAGAGAATTGCATCCCATGACAAGAATATGTTACAAGGGTCAGCATATTGACATTTATCACACCACTTAAGTAAACAACACCTGTCACATTCTTTAAAGATGACTGTGCTACTGATTTCTGTATTTAAAAAAAAACCCTTAAACACTTGTCAGCAATAGAAGACATCTTTTAAATAGATTTGAATAATTAGCACAGTTGACAGGTTGTAGCAAAGATCTCATATATATTACTAAAGTATGAGATCCACTGTGACAGAATATTTTTTAGGAGTTGGGCAGTGAATCAAAAAGTGGAATAAATATATGGAGAAAGAAAGTTCTGTTTCAGTTTTGTTTCCTCCGGTGTCCAAGATAGCCTTTAAAATTATTTTCTTTTCTAGAATTAAATTACAAGAGATCCCTACGGGACTGGAAAGGTAATTGTTTTCCTTTGGTTTTATTGACATTGGACATTTTTTGACCTTTGTTGGCTTTTTGCCTTGCTTAATAAAGGTTGCTTTGGAGTAAATGCATGCTTTTGTTCAGGTTCCATCCAGAACCCTAAAGAAATAAAGCATAAACCAAGTGAAATGTAAAGGAAAGACAGATAGGTAGAAGGAAAAACTAGTTGAAAACTACACTGTAGAAAGGCCTGGAAGGATTGGCATCAGCTTATTGCCCTGGCCCACATTAGCACTGCTGCATTGTCAGGTTAGTTGCTCAAATCTTGCCAAGACTTGAGGCTGTAACCCTTTGGAACCTAACAGACATCAGTGTCAACTACCATAACAGACGAATGAAATATTTTTGTCATCTGTGTCTGTGAGTATATCAGTTAAATCTGAGCTTTCTTTGAAACGGCATCTCCATTTTATGTTGGCATGTTCATTTTCCACTGTGTGCTGAATTAATCTCAAGATTTACCCAGGGCAAGGATATGATTTACTGCAGTAAGTGGTCATGCCTGGTGAGGTTTCTAAGAAGCCATCCTGAAAATGGTTTAGTCATATTTATTTGTCTGCCAAGTGTCATCCATCCCCATGGTGCAATTTGCAGAAGAGCCACAAGAAACAGGTAGAAGATCATGCCATGTGAACATACGAAAAAAGATAGAAGTATCTGAAGCTGAGTGCTTCACCATGGCATGGCTCTTTCTGTTGTATTCTGGTAAGAGAGTGAATAAAGGGGCCCTGCAGAGCTTTAGGCAGTCATGAGGTGCTGAATTTACAGAGGTATGTGATGCTTCCTGGGAAAGGAAGCGTATCAGGATGATATTACACAAGAGGCAGTGTTGGAAGTTCAATACTGCCTGCCTGCTCTCCGTTGCACATGTTCTTTGTCTACCTTGTCCTGGTTTCATTGGGCCCAGTAGTGAGCCAGTGGAGGTCTGTGGCACTGATTTTCAAGAGTCTCAAACACTTGACAGTCATTTAGGCACATTTCAAGGGCTACATTTCTTTCTCATGGGTAAATTCCAACTTTGAAGTCGGAAAGAGTGCCCTTTGTGTACCGTTCTCTTAAAACCTTCTGATCTGAAATTTTATCTAGAAGCTGAGCTGTTCTCTGTAAGCTTATCCTAACTGTGAAACTGTATTTGTGAAGTCCTGCTCCTGCTCAGTAGTTTTTCAGAACAAGCTTCTCTCTCCTCCAGAAACATAGGTTGAGTGATTATACAGTTGTGTTGTGTGACTGAAAAGAGAATTCTGAACATTTGTTTCTTCTTGCACTTTGGATTTGAACTTGAGTTCCTGTAAGGGGTGAGGGAAAGTTGGACATTACTTGGTTGAATATGTGAAGTGCCTCTTGAGTACCTGCAAAATACTCCTTTTTTAAAAAAATCATTGTTACATTGCCTCCAAGAAAACTGTGGTGATTTTATGGTGAACAGTGTCTTGCTAGGCTGCTTTGAAAGCTTCAGTTTATTAGCAGGGTGTTTTCTGTTTAACAACTAAGACATGTGCGAGATTTTTGACAGATCTGTGTTCAATCATAATGTCAAATTTGAAACATCCACTAGTTCAATATTGATTGATTTAAAGCATTCACTAGTTCAATACTGATTGATTCAAAACATTTCAGAGTACACATTTCTCTGCCTATAAGAAAAAATATTAAAAAATGTTAAGTAAAAAAAAAAACTTTAAAGATCTGAATATTTAATTTAGACCTCATTATTTTGACTTTAATATTGTAAAGAAAAATACTTTTGTTCTTATGATATTGTATAAAAAAATTAGAACAAAAAAGAAACTCCTTAGGAATATATACTTTAGGAGTATATACTCATAATTTTTAGGTTTTGGCCTGATCTCCGGTAACTTTTAACAGTTTCTATAAAAGTAATTGATTTCTGTGTGACTGTCCATTCAAATATTTTATATTTGTGTTTTCAGAAACAGTTTAACATTTAACTAACTGCGTGTGTATCCATATATTCTTTATCCTCACAAATGAAATGTTTTATTTCTAGAGATATGATACTTATTTCTAGTTATGGAGTCCACTTGGCATCCTCAGTGGATGAAGTGTTCAGCTGATTCATAGGGCAACACCAGACCAATACTTTTTGTGTGTACTTTTCTGTATTACTGATTCCTGTTCCATGTTAGGATATTCTTACTTATTAGGCCAATATGTGTATATGTATGTTCATATATACAACTTTTACTTTATAATACATTATTTTGCCTTATATGTGGAATGTAGGCTCTGCAGCAGAACTCATTCGTCTGAGCTAAAATACATGCTGAAAATTGAAGTCTGTTTCTCTTCTGTGAAAACAATGATTACTGGGGTCAGAAGTCATCTTGCCACTGTGTTATTTAATTGTAAAATAGACAAGCTTGTAGATTGAACAAATTAATTTTGAAATGTGTTACAGTGATCAATGAATGGGAGAGCCAAAACCTTTCCAGAGGTGCACAGACAGGACACATCTTAGAACATGTTAAATTCCAGTTGGAAACCATTTTTCACCATGAGGCTAGTCAAAAATTGGAAAAGAAAATTAAATTATGGAATCTCCAAGATTATTGAAGTATTAAAAAATGGACTGGACATTTACTCAAGAACATGAGCAGCCTATTCTAAATTCATCCCGCTTTGGATGTGGGACTAGACCAGATGGCCTTCAGTGGTCCACTCCAGTCTGTATTATTCTGTGATTGATTATATGCTTCTCTTTTATAAAAGTGGTTGTGCCATTCATATTGTTGAGTTCTAATCTGGTTTATATTGAAGTGGGCTTGTGTAATCTTTCAGTCCCCAATTATTAAACAGGCTTTCTAGCATTTGCAAATGCAACAGTGATGAGAAATGATGGTTTGAGAACACAGCCAGATTTAGCAATATTGAATAAAAGTGATTAGATTGAAATGTGTGATGTGGCTGATGAAAGCAATATCTTAGGATAGTTTGTTTGCCTGCAATGTTGTCCACATTTTTCAAGCAGATTCC
Organism: Eulacestoma nigropectus; assembly: GCA_013397775.1. NCBI lineage: Eukaryota > Metazoa > Chordata > Aves > Passeriformes > Eulacestoma > Eulacestoma nigropectus. The sequence continues at coordinate 508,366 of VZTE01004408.1, forward strand.
TCTTCTCCTTTTTGTTTGTTGGTACTTCCTTTTGCAGCACTGTTTCCTTCCTATCATGCTGTCTCGCTCCCTTTGTTTCATATGTGTGCAGTTCCAAACTACTTGCCTGGCACTGGCTCCTTGGAGTGTTGCTCCCCACACCCTTCCCTAAGTCCTGGTGCTGATGGCTCCCAGGATGCTAATTTTAGGCAAGAATGCCTTCAAAAAGCTCACTGCTAACCTCTCAGAACCTACTAATTTCTGTTCCACTTCAAAACTCCTTCATAACAGAAAGTCAGTCAGATAAATGAACTCTCCCTTTATCATAGATCTTACCCTTATTCCATGGTTCCTTTGCAAAGGCTAAACAAAATGTTTCGAACAACACTGGTGTTTAAATTATTACTTAATAAAATGATCAGATTGAGAGACAGAAGTACTTAAAATTTTGTGAAGCTCTTTTAAGCTGTGTACAGACTCAGATTTTGTGTATCAAATCCTCTTGGTTCATGTTTGGAAGAATGTTTTGAAATTACAGTAGGAGACATGATTCTAAAATATGTCCTGCAATAGTTGTCCATGAAGAGAAAAATTAAATTATTTGGTGTTTGGAATTAGCAAAGTAGCTTACATTTTGACTTTGTGTGATTATACAGTATATTTTCTCTGATTTTATCATGATAAGAACAAAATTTCAAGAGTGATATTTTCATCATAGAAGTTTGAAGCTTGAAATCACTCTCTTGCTATTTTGTGTTTATTTGGGTTTTTTTCTTTTTAAATTCATTACAGGCAGCTTTGTTGATGTTGCTCACTCTCCCATTCCTTCAGAGAGCAGTGAGGAGAAATCCCTTGGTAGTTGGGAGAACCGAACTCCCACATCTGAAGAAGAAGCAGCAGCTGTCAAAATTCAAGCCATCTGGAGAGGGACCTATATTAGGGAAATACTGAAAAGCAGAGAACCAGGTGTGTCGTTTAAAAATGCCTTTCAAAAATGTTTTATACTTCATCTTATTCAAATCTTCACTGTAAAGAGTTTTTTACTAATTAACATCTAGGTAAAATGAACTAAAACCAATGAAATAGAACTTACAGTTTTATTAAGTACACCTAACCACTCAGTTAGCATATATGATACTAAAAGTATGCAAAAAGATACACCCGCCCTAGATTTGCATAGATACTAAACCAGAAATTGCAGTAATGTAGATTAAGGTCAGAGTTGAGCTAAATGTTGGCGTTTTTTTCTGGAAATGTAAAGGAAATCATACAAGAACCTAAGCATCGCAATGAGTAATCAGTGCAACACGCACAGTATCGAAGTCTGATGCTGTCCTCCAAAGATACTGTACTGATACTATCCTTCATTCTTATGCATATAGATAGAACAATCTTGCATAGCAGTTCAAGACTTGTAATACATTTCCTATTCAGCAATTCCCTTATCTCAGCTGCAATACTGTGCCCAAGTGCAGTGTCCACAGTCCAGGAAGAAAGAAACATAACAACCGCGAAATTCTGAGTGGAGTTGTAAGGATCAGGATTAAATATAGGCCTTGTACTTACAGGTCGTTAGTTTGTAACGTCAGAAAGACCAGATGAAAAAAAAGCTTTGCTATAGTCTTTAAGGACCCACATGAGAAAAGGAATTTGATAGTAACAGGATCTTTAGTCTGAGATCCAAAGATTGTGACTTGAATCCGTACATATTCAAATAAGAAAAAGTGACATTTATTTTTAAAAGGATAAGGTTTTTATTGGAATAAACCAAGATTTGTGTTGTACAACTGAAAACTTTAAAATCAAACAGTCTGGTCTTGGTCTGTGTTCCATGGATAGAAATAGACACCTTGAGATGACAACACATCCTGTTATCTGAGTTATCCAACATGAGTGGGATGAATTACCCATTGGAGCTGCCCAATTCTTTACCTTAGCTACAGAGATAGTTCAGGTAAATCCCTAGCCCTTCCTGGTATCTGCAAATGAAAGTTGCTGGGAATTTAATAGGCTATTCTCTGAGGACAGAGATTGCCACATATCACTACATGTTACAGTGAAAAAGCTGTAAATTGGAGAAAATATTGATCACATCATTTTTGCAGTTTTAGGATTGCTGAGAAGTAGAAAGATGATGATGATGATGAATGGAATATACTCTGTCAAAGGAGAAAACAGTTTTCAGCTCAGTGAGACTTCTGTAAAACTCCAAATAAATAAGGCAATTTACTTGTGCAAGTGGCATTTTTCAAAAGTATTTGGCAGGTCTAAATTTAGAACAATAACAAAATTGGATGATATGTTTTCTAACTTATTGTATTATCTTTAGGTACTAAAGAAAACACTGATGTTGAAGAAACTTTGAAAAACCTATGGACTGTGATTGAGTTAAATTTTGAACAGTGTGCTGTAACTTTGTTAAGGTAATCATGCAATAAATCAAACTACTTTATCGCAGCAATTGTCATAAACTGCTATTTCACAAAATAAACATGGTAAGAGTATTATTAGTCTCAAAATTACAAAACCCTGATGGAAGGGATGAAATGTTTTTATTCAATATATGCTATGCTTTATTCTGTGTACCCTATATGAGTAAAATCTAATTTTTAGATATGTTACAGATTTTTTCCTACAGTTTGAGCTAGAATATTACCTTTTGCCTGTATGTAATTTTTTTAGTATTTGGTAGGCTGTTCCATAAGTATAGATCTGATACTGATTCCTTAGTTAAGCAGTTAACCAGTTGATTTAAAGAACCTTTTTGATTGGTGTTATCTGTTAAGGAATTGTGGTTAGCAGTAGAAAGGAGATAGCTATACTATTTAATTATACCCAGTTTATTATCTCATCAGGGGACTTTTTTGTTGCATTTGCTTGAAGGAAAGTAGATGTATTTCTAGGTAGATGCTTTCCTTGGTATTTTATTACAGCTTTTGGAAAGACAGCTATTCTAATTTCAACAGTGTTCATTAAGTCATTTGCAAGCATGACACTCTTTGAGGTTCACATATTTCCATTAAGTCCTTCAAAAATCTCTCTGCAAGTGTTCACACAACTGATCTAGCAGTAAATCAGTTCTTCCAGGGCTAAGAAGCACAAACTGGCAATAATTACTGCCCGTGGATATAAATCCTCACTCCTTATAACCAGCAATTTGAGCAACACTCACACCAGGTATAATTTTATATCACTTTTTAGTGTTTCTAATCCTGTAAAACCTGTGTACATTGATGGGATCTGGAATTTCCAACCACAGCCTTGTTCCAAATATTAGCCATCCATTTTAGATTTGCAGCATCTCTACATTAGCCAAGATGAGATTCAGTTTTTAGTCTGCCTTCAGGCTTCTAAAACTTACGGGGTTCATAGGCATTGTTCTGAGGGATACATTTGAGTATTAAATTCATGCTGATGTGCTTGTGCTTAATTTTTTTTAGCAGCTGACAGATTTCCATTTAACATAACAATCTAGCATCTTGACCAATAAGTTTTGCTTTTATTCCTTTGTTGTTCCAAAAAGTTTTAAAACTAAATAAAGGCATTTTAATCTCCTAATGATGTCACAGCTTTAAGATGACAACTAAGTTATGATAACTGATATTTATTTAAAAAAAAAAAAGAAAAATAAAGAGGTAAACTTTTTAGAAGCCATAACATTTTGGGATATTAGAAGCAGCTATAGTCATAGGTAGACGGATGGATAGAAATATGTGCATATATTTGCTATGAGGTCTGATAGAGCTGATCCCTCCATGATTTTTTTTTTTATTTAAGAGTGAACAGCTACTAGAGAAACATTAGTAACGCATTCTATGTTGTTGTTTTACATTCATGCCCAAAGTGGTGTTCTTCATGATCAGCATAAGTAAAAGTCATATATATATATATATGTGCCATCCTGATTAGATTTAAGTCTTTATCTTGTTTTCTGCTTTCCAGAGAAATGTTTAAAAGAAACTGTAATTCAGTTGAAAAGTTTCCTTGTTACGAAGATGAATGGTGTAAGATGTATTTCACTGACTATGCAGTAACATATGCTGATCAACCACCAAATGCATGGTTTCTAGTTTTCAGGTGAGTTTCACAGAGCCCTATACCACTCTTATGGGGAAGTAGTGTTGATATGCTGTGGTTTTACAGTAACCTGCTTAAAAACTTCTTATCTGTCCGCTTTCCTTAAATTCTGATGTATACTTGTTCTGACTTTGGCAGGAACAAAGTTCATTTTCTTCGTCATTTCTTCTTCATTTTCTTCCTAGTAGCTGGTACAGTGCTGTGTATTTGGATTGAGTGTGGGAATAATGTTGATAACACACTGTTGTTTTGGTTCTTGAGTGCTAACCCCAAGTCAAGGACTTTTCAGTGTCTCATGCTCTTGCCAGTAAGGAGGTGCACAAAAATCTGTGAGGTAGCACAGCCAGGACAGCTGTCCTGAAGTGGCCAAAGGGATGTTCCACACCACAGAATGTCATGTTCATTGTATAAACTGGGAGGGAATTACCTGGAAGGGGCTGATCACTGCTCAGGAACAGACTGGGCATCATCAGTGGGTAGCGACCAATTGTATTGTGCATCATTTGTTTCTCTTGGGTTCTGTTGCTCTCTCTCCCTCTCCTTATCATTAAAAACATTAAAATTTTTAGAATATTTATTAGTATATTTTGTTTCAGTAGTTAAACTGTTCTTAACACATGAGATTTACATTTCCTTACTGATTCTTTCCCTCAGGTGGGTTGGGTGTAGGAAGTGAGTGAGCAGCTGCATTGTACTTAATTGCTGGCTGGAGTTAAACCATGACAATATTTTTACTTTGTGTTGCACATATCCTTTTATTTGTGAAAATAATTTTGATATAATTTAAACATTTTTTTTAGAGAAATATTTATTGTCCCAGAAGACATGCTTATATTGACAAAGGTGTTTACCACTATCCCTTCCTGTAGACTTCATGTTCTTGATAATGACACACAGGAGGAAATGCCACATGCCTTTTTCAAAGTCGCACCTCATGTTTATCCCAAAAATAAGGTAAATGCAAAAATTTGTTGTGAAAAGTATAATTTTAAAAATAATAACGAATGCCCAGATTCTGTGGAGATTTTTAGCTATGTCATAGCGTTCTACTTGACAGTACATGCTTATTTATTAGCAAGTTTGAACAGAGACCATCACTGACCTGCTTCTGTGCTAAACATTTATTAGTGAACTTTTGATTATTCTCTCCTCTGTACTCTTTCCAGCTGCTCTTATTTTGGGTTTTTTTCTTGTTTATCATGCATAACAATGAGCACAGTAACCTTTGTACCAATGTTTAACTTGTGGCCATAAAAATTTTGAATAAGGAATGATAGGTGTCCATCCTTTCTTCCCATGGGTACAGCACAGTAGCCTCAGTGATTCTGTCAATTACTAATGAAAATGGCCCTTCTTATTGGATCCCTGTTCTTTCCTATTGAAGAAGTCCCCTCTTAAAGCAACATTTATGTTATTGTTTGCTAAACAAATAGTTTATATTTTGCAATATTAAATGTGGTTAATAGCAGTAAAGAGTGATTTTTAGAGTATTAAGACAGCATTGTGCAGGCATGCTGTATTTTTCTACTTGTTCTTATTGCATTTCTCAGTCACTGAGCTCCTGAGTTCCTCAGTAAGAATATAACCTTATACTCTACAATTTAGCTTGTCTTCTTTCCTATTTCTAAATAGTTGATTATTGTTTCAGTGGACCTGCACAAGCTTCTGAAAGCTCTATTGATACTTCAACAAGACATTTTGCAATTAGTAAACACAGGATACAATGGTATTATTTTAATCTGACTGTTACATTTTTTTATTACAGTATTTTGTAAAAATAGTCACCAATGTAATACATCAAGCAAGAACTTACACAGTATGCCTGAATTCTAAATATCAGTATTGTCACATAAAAAGTCCTTTTTTTAAAAAAATACACCTACCGGTTCTGCTTCAAAACTATGCTCAGCAATTTACAATAGAGCTAAAAAGGAATCCTGTCAACAGATATGTTTCTCTGCTGCAGAGACACTCCTGGAACACACTATAGTTCATTTCAGAATGATTGACAATAAAGATTAAATCTGCACACTAGCACTAAAGTCTGTCTTCTTTTTGTAGACATTACAGCCTAGATAGAAACTGGCTACTTGCTTAGCATTATTTGGATTTTTTGGGGTTGCATTAAATTTTCTTGTTTTGTGGTGGTTTTTTTCCACTGCTGGATACAGTTGAATTTTGTTTAGTTCTTGGTGGTTTTTTTTAATTCTACTCTCTTTATTATTCACAAGTCTTTTGAACAGATTGTAGAAAAAGATAGAGATAAGCACTCAAGCTTCAGCCGGCCTACATAGATAAGGGTTTAAGAAATCATCACTACCACAATATTTAGTCTAGAAAAATAGAAGTTTATTTGAACAAGGACACTGCTCAGTTATTTGCCTTGACTAGTCATAGAAGGATGTAAAGGAATCATCTTACTTTGCCATAAAGTCAGTTTGGGTGGTATATTAGAAAGCAATCCTTTCTGATTCTAGAGACAGTGAATTGTAACAAGGTAGCTAAGTAAGTAGTGAAACCTCTTAGAGGTTTTTTAAGAAAGAGAAATAAATTTATTGGGGTTGTTGGGATCTATTTTCTTATTTCTTAGTAGTGACTTGATCTTCCTACCAGACACAAAATTCAGTTATTGTGCTTTCTAATTGCTTGTAGCATTCAGAAAGTGATCGCTCAAACAATCTTTTGGTCCTAAGTCTAAATTTTCTGGATATTTATAGTGAACGTTAAGATTGTATAACATTATCTTTATAAATAGGTATACAAGAGAAATTGTTCTTCTCATGCACCCCATGCTGTCAGAAAGCAGTTGAATATCTGGCTAAATCTTTCTCAGTTTCCAGGGGTATTTGATAAGAACAGAGAGGCCTATGACTCTATGCTTAACTAGATGTTTAAATAAGTGAATTCTCCTGAATGGTTAGTGGTTGCTATTACCTTGTGGTGATTAAAGATTATAAAGTGCCTTACAGCTACAATTGCACAAATTGGAATCATGAATAATTTATTTTACTTTCATTCTAAATATTCAGTATTCCTTGAGTCACAGCCCTGCATTATTGGATAGTCCTGAAATCGCAACCCTATTTATTATAAGGATTTTCAACAAAGCTGTTTTTGCTGGTTTGCTTTAAAGAGAATTTGGAAGAGGGCTGAAAGAGCTAAAACCTTTCAAAGAATTTTCGTTTGGACTATTTCTTGAGTGGAACATGAAATTTTAATATTTGAAATAGGGAGTTTGTAGGGCTATTCAGAGTACATGAAGAAGGGACTTAATTCTGAGTTCCCCCGTAACGTTACAAGTGGCCATTGCACTCCGTATATCCCTTTTCCCTGCCCCTGCATTTCAATTTATATTGGCTTCATTTTCACAATTACAAATTTATCAGAGTTTGATACTTTTTATGTTATATCCTGGCTCCTCATGTTCCTATTCTCAGGATTCACAGAGCACCTAAGTCTGCACCAGCCTTTTTAATTGTGTGTTGCATTTTTTATTATTTTTTACTTGAATTTTCTAATACTAGAAATATTTTTTCTTAAATAAATACCTTCATAAAGTAAGAATAATATTTTAGAATTTCATGCTTTACCTGCAATGGCATTATTGAATTAAGGTAAATGTTAATTTAACCTCTCATTTGAAGACCTAAGTAATCTCATGTCTAAATTTCCATGCAGCAAACATCCACCCCTACTTTCACACTGCCTAAGCATGAAGGAAGCATTTTAGATCATCAAATAATTTGGTTAGAAAGTAACTGCAGGACTTTGGTTGTATCTGCCCCTAAAAACACCTGCCAGCTTTGCAGTTAGATGAAATTGGATTTAACTTGCTATGTAACTTTTTGCCAAATAAAAATTGCAAAAATAAGAGATGCTTCTTAAGTTAAAATAGACTGCAGTTGTAATATTCTTGCTGATAAAGGACATCTTATTATATTAATAAGTGTCATGGACAAAAAGTGTGTTGCCTGTAGTCATAGAGTGCATTTTGAGTAGTGTTATTGCCACGTGAAAATGGCTTGTTTTCCCCTTTCAGAAAGGATACACTTTTGTGGCTGAAGCGCACACTGGTGACCAACCTGTGGCAGCTGGAAAGTGGAAGCTCCGCTTCATCAGTTCCCAGAGTCCACTCCCATTTCTCTTTCGTGAGGCTGTAAATAATATCTATTCTACTAAACAATTTAAGGAGTATTACATACCCAACGATGAGTTTCTACTGTTTAGGTAAATATTGAGAGAAGAATAAATAAATTCTGGTTTTTATATGGGTCATCTCTACCAGAAAAGTGTGTTCTTTCCTCTTTCTTACAAGGGGAGAATATTGGTGCAAATATCTGAATTTTATTGGCTATGAAATTTAACATTTGATTAGTGAAAGTGTAATTTTGCGAAATATTGCCACTACTTAATGACGAACAGGTGTGAAGTACACAAACTATAACTTTAAAATCAAAATTCAATATTTTGCATTTCTATAAGCTCAATCTTTTCCATATGCCAATTACTGAAATTCCATTGTACTTCTTGGGATTAAATATGTATCAAAATCAAGATTTTGCAGGTGGAAAGGAGACATAAAGTTTGATTTTTTTTTTCAGCTATTGAGATAAAGCTTTAATTAATACAGGAATAAAACAGTTTTTTTCTGATATATCAGACTAATTTACATCTTGCAGTATTGGTAGAAAAATTTATGTATGTTTTATTTTAGCTTGCTGATTCTTTTAGGAGAATATATTTAATTAAAATGTGATTTAGTTTTTCTTAATCCTCTTTATTGATTAAAGTTCATTAAAATCCATTCTGAGTTCAGAACTGACCATTACTAAATTGCTATACTGAATTTTTTACGCAAAGAACTACACACTGCACTACAACAGACCCTGATTAAATGTGTATATTTTGAATGCTAATTCTAAAAAATTTTATCTTGATTGTTGAAAACTTTTTTCAATATTTCAAACCAGTGGATTATTCTTGAGATAGAGATCTCTTTAAGAGATTGAATCAGTTTCAATATAAATGAAGAAAGCATGTAATGGAAAAATAAATGCACTAAAATTTTGTAAAACTCTCTCTTTCTTGATGATTTTCATTCTTTTCTCCCTTCTGATGTTACCAATCTTTAAAAAATATGATTTTAAGATAGTTATGTATTTTTATCTCCAAACGTGCTGAAGTCAGGGTGATGGATTTTTTGTGTGTTGTTGTTTCTTTGCTTGTTTGGGGAGATTAGTCACAACAACTTGAATTTTTGGACAAAAAGCATATAATACATAAAGCAATGGGTCACAACATAACAATTATTTGAATTTTGTCCTCAGACTCTAATTCTACGGGTTTTTAATGTCACCATCTTTTCAGCTGACCAAAGTAGCTGCTGCTATCAAAGGAGATATCCCCACTCTTCTGAAAGAAAATAATTTTTTTTTTCCTCAGGTACTTTTTTAATGATACAGTTCCCTAATCTGGCTAATGTTATTCAACAAATAAGAGTACAGTAGGAGGGTATAAGGCAGTGAAAAAAAAGAACTAGCTAGACCACTCCTTCTTTTCAGCTGCAGCACTTGCTTTGTTTGTTGATTCACTGCACTAAACCTCACTACAGGAAGCTTAGCCCATCAGATTCCAGGAAAACAGTTGATTCATAACTCAGTTTTAATTGTTTGCTTCCAGTTCAGCACAACATTTAGGTACTTTCCTAAAAAAGAATGATCAGGTATAGTTGGATATATTGCTGTAATTTTTTTCTTCCTCTTTAGGTATTTTGTAAAAGTCACAGCACCACATACTGCTACACTGCAGGTACAAACCTCTAATTCAGATGTGCTCATTAAACTACAAGTCCTAGAAAATGAGAAGGAAATTACAAGTGTCATTGGAAAGGGCAATGCAGTCATCCCAGTTTTTAATTTCTGGGGTAATCAATCACTTCTGAGCTCCTACTGTAAGTATTGTATGCTGTATTTGATAATTTTATTCACTGGACGATATACATTCTTACACAAACTTTAGATAATCACAGAAAATGCTATTTTTTCCTGGTCTTTTCATTAATCTCTAATTGCTTTGAGATTGAGTGAAATCAGCTACATTTTTGAGCAATGAACAGAAATCCTTGGCCCTCAACACTGTGGAAAGTTACTGAAAGAATTGATTGAAATAAGGTCTCCAGCCCCATTTTTTTCATCTGCCTTTTGGTCCTGTATTATAACTGAGAAAAGAGTTTCATGGATAGTGAAGTAGCTTTTCAGTTCTGAAAATTTTTGTGCATATACTTGCCTTGTCCTTGAGAATTGAAATATATTTTACTTTCAATATTTTGCCCCTATTTATTTGATCTTACAGTTCAGAAATTTTGGCTGTTAGGAACTGATGCTCAGACCATGAGACATGGTAGATAATTCACAGATTGCACTGAGCCTTGTGGTCTAAATGCACCATCCTGAGCATCAGTCCTTTTAGCAGAAGCACGTATTTTATTGGTTTCTTATCCATCATATGAGCCCCAGAGCACAAGGTAAAAGACTCTTTAATAAATGATGTAATACTTATCCTTAAGAAAAACTCTCTGTTTTTTACTCTTTCTCTGCTACAGCTTGAAATGATACTCATGGAAACAGGAGACACTGAAGTAAGAGCCACTTGCCCCAGACTTGCAAAGTTGCAACAGAAGATATAAATGCCCATTATACTACTGTTAGTTCTTTAACATAGCAACTTAAATACTGAGAAAAAGTTATAACTCATGGGAACACTTGAATTTAAACAAAATTTCATTTGTAACAAATGTATTTGAAAACTACAGCAAACACTTTAGATACTTTTGGCTGAACAGTTGAATCTGAGAAGCCTATATGCTCAAAGTCAGGCTATTTTATTTTATTTTATTTTATTTTACTTTATTTTTTATATTTAATTTTATATTTTATTTTATTTTATTGCCATTCATTACACTGCAGTCTTGTCATCTCAGTTCTTTTTAGTGATGAGAACCAGAGTGTGTTTAAAGGTCACCTTTCATAAGTATGCTAAAATCCGTGTGCTTTCTCTAAGTGCTTTGAAACTAGTGATGGTACCTAACAAAAATCTAGCTGACATCAGTTAAAAGCAACTATATGTAGTCCAGCAAACTAACATTCTGAATCTACTGCATGCCCAAGTCTGGCAGCATATAAATACTGGGAGAAGAGGCAAGAAACAAAATGCAGCCAATCTCTTTTCAGTGGTGCCCAGTGACAAGACAAGAGGCAGTGGTCAGAAACTGAAATAAAGGAAATACAGTTTAAGCATTAGAAAAGGTGACTTGGAGTGATTTGGTTGTTCAGTTTAGAGGGTTTTCTTTTTCTTTCTTTCTTTCTTTCTTCTTTCTTTTTTTTTTTTTTGTTTGTTTTGTTTGTCTTTTTGTTTGTTTGGTTTTACTGTTCTTTTGGTTTTGGTTGTTTTGGTTTTTTTTTTCAATTGTTTCATTTTTACTCTCAGCATGTCATCACTGCCCAGGGAGTGGTTTTGGAGTCTTCATCCTTGGAGATAATTAAAACCCAACTGGATCTGGCTGTGAGCAGCCTGCCCTAACTGACCCTGCTTTTAGCCACTGTATTGAACTAAATGATCTCCAGAGGTGTCTTCCAGCCTCTGCCAAGAGCACTCAGCCTCCAGTGATCCTGTGAGATCAGTTAGTAGTTGAGGCCTATGTTTTGTGGAGGTTTTTTTCTTAATGATACAGAAATAGTCTCGTTTCCTTGGATGTGCTGTCCCACTAAGGAGGTATTGATTTACAAGTGGACTTAAAAGAGAGAGCCTTCAGCTTGAGATTTTAGCAGTAGTCTGCCATCATCGCCCTCTGATGTAGTCATAAAACTTCAGGCTCACTCCAGAGGGCAGAGTTAGGTTATCCAGACATCCTCTTTCATGCTTCATTTACAGACTTTTAGAAGTTAAAGCTCTGCCAGACTCAGTACTCAAAGAGTTACCATCAGACACTATTGGCCATTTGCTACTGGCATTTTTTATTATTTGATGAAATTGCGGATGGTCCGCTAAAAACTAAAACAAAACAAAACTAAAAGGAAAGTTTTGTCATCTGAATGTACTCTCGGCCAGTCGATTGACATTTGATTTTGAAGTGCTGTTTAATTTTACTTTTCAAAACCAATAAGTACAGTTGAATGAGGTACATAATTCTTAGACATATTTTCAACAATGGTCCCTGTAGCGCTCAGGTAATTTTAAACAAAAATTAAGTACCATCTGCCTGCCTCTATTACACTTTTTATATGTAATAGATTTTAGAGGCTACTGCCATGCTATCTTCTTTGACAATCTACATTTGTTTTCTATACACCTCATTTCTTAATCAAATGATTTCCAGTTTGTGTACTATTTTGAATTATTCATCATATCTATGTGTTTCACTTTTGAAATTAATTCTTTGTAAGAATGACAAGTTTGCTTAAATAAAAAAGATATTTAGAAGCAAACAAGTCTGCTACTGTACTCTCTGTGGACACTACTATGCATAAGATACGTAAGATATTAAAGTCTTCAGTCCTTCTATGAAGACTCCTAAACAATAAATCTTCTGTAAATCTGAGTTTGCCTATTTGAGCATATTGAGAACCTGAGGCAAAGACAAATTGTTCAGATACTGGATTATTGCTTTGCTAAAGCCCAAAATAGCATTATATTTCATCTGCCCACCTCCACTATTTTGAACGATGGAGTTTTCAAACATGATCCTTTAGAATAATGTATAATATGAAATCCCAGTGCTTTATGGGAAAAAATAATTTATTTAATCATATTTATGAAACATCTTGATTTCTGTCTCAACTGCACCTTGTTATTACCAGAAATGTAAAATTTAATCCTATGAAGACCATGCTTTTAAAATGTAATTCCTCAGATGAAAACATTAGGGTTTTAAAGGAAGTCGTAGAGAAGCTGTCATGATTCTCTCTGAGTTACCAAGATGATCAGTAGCTATTTTTGGTTACTGTTTTTGAAATGTGGAAGTGGACTAGTAAATGTAATAGTGGACTGGTGGAAATAGAAACAGGAAAGTATAAAATAGCTCAGTTTAGGATCAGCATCACAATAGTGGCAATAAGTTGCCAAGTTACCCTCAGTAAAGTGAAGGAGAAACTTACTTTCAGGAAAACTGTCTTATTGCAAAGATGATAATCTGAAGACTGAAATAAGTTAAAAGGCACGATCAAGTGACAGAGAAGAGAAATGAGTTCCAACAGATGCTGAAAGGGAGAGGATGGGGCAGAATAACTAAAAGGGGCATTTTGCCTTTGCCAGTCTACCAGGATGCATATGTGAGAACTTTGCAAAATATCCTCAGAAATGAGACACATACATTCTAGATCTAATGTGCTGTGATACAAATAATTTCTGCTAATTTAAAAATATTTTAATCCGTTGTGAATTATTCAGTGAAATATCTGTTACATTAACCTGATTGAAAATAGGGAGGGTTTTGTATCAGGGCCTATTCAGCAGTGGCAGCCATAAAATCGTGTTATGATTTTAGATATTTGAAGTTGAAATGAATATTCTGATGCTCTTTAAGTGTGTGTGAGTTTATAGAGAGTTGCCATTTGGAATGAATGACTGTGAAACTGTCACTTTTTGTTGGTTTTTTACTATTACTTATATTTTTACGATACTAGATCAATTGGCCTTAACACTGAAGTTCTTTTCCTATTAATACACATCCTGTATATCACAAAGAATATACTTTGTGTAGAATCTTTCATAGCATCCAAACTAAGTGAAAATATTGTGAAATGTACTCAATATAACCAATATGACAGTATTGTATTACCCAGCCTACTGAGCGTCTCTAGGTTCAGTAGTGGTTCAATTTATGGCATTGTAAAAGCATGTTTCTTTGCTATTATCAGGCTATTATGGCCTGTGATACAACAATATGGAAACACTCAGAAATACTGATGCCGAGTTCAGGTAGAGATTTGTACAATTGACACTCAATACAACAAGATTCCTTCTGTCAGTATTCCTTTGTTCTCTAAAAAAGTGTGTTTTCTCAGAATAGGAATAATCGGAAAACACTGCTATACCATTGGCACCAATCTTGTTAGTTAAGAAAGATACAGCCCCTAAATTTGAGACTTATTCATTACCACATGTGTTCTGCCTGTCATAGAATTGATCACTATGTTGCCAGAAGCTCTCTTAAGTGACATTATTGTGCAAGCATCACCAATAAAACATTATCTCCCTTGCCCACCCACAGCCTGTTAATTCATCTCAAGCCACAGCTGTTCTAAAAATGTCTTTTATAGCTCAGAAACGACATTAAACCAATTGATTTTGAATATATTTACCTCTTCTGAGATGTAGCAGATGACTTGGACCTTGAACATTTGCTTTACAATGAAGGACTTACATATTGACACGCACTGCAAGCACAATTCGTTTTGTTGACACAAGCACAGCAGTTGCATAAGCACAGATGGGCAAGTGAATGTCCACAATCCTTTTATTTTCCACAGTAACAGTCTGATATAATCCTTTCACAAAGTATAAAAATATCTTTCAGAGATTTGTTTGAATCTGGAAGCAAGGTAGGTAGGAGGTCCTTCTAGTCAGAACTTAGGAAAACCAAGAGTGAAATATACATATTTTTATATGTAGTACGAAAAAGAATTTGGTGTTACCCCACCACCTGGTGACCACTGCGAGAATTGCTGGCTGTGTATGTATTTTGGGGAGCTTTTCCAAGCGATCTTTCCTGCAAGGGAAGCAGAATGGGTCTTATGGGGGATTCCATCATTCTGAGGTATCTTCATGGCAGGGAGATCTTCCTCTGAGAAAATCATTATAGAATTTTTCAATACTCAAGCTCTTCAGGTTTAGGAGAGAGAGAAGAGGAGGATAGCAAGGCATTCATGAAAGCCAGTTGTAGCCTAAGGAATACAGCCTCCTTGAGCCCCACCTATCTTAGGTAGAGGTAAACTCCTTCAGAGGGCAGTACACACCTCCTAAAACCCCGACACAACACCTCCTGGAGCAGAGCTCACCTCTCTGTTGACTCCAAGGGAGTCACTGGCCTCACTGTTTTAAAGCCACGTTTTTGTAAATTTCTTGCACTGGCCCTTGCTAACAGTGCTCATACAGGCACTGAAGATCATTCCTGACTGGAAACCTTTATGCAAATATTGCAAATGGTAACCTAAAGGCAATTTACCCAATTAGAAAATGTCTTTATGTAGTTATTCTTCCATCTGGAATACAAATTGTTTCTTTGCAGCAGGTTTTCTTGAAGATGTAGAAGAATATTCAAGATTCTGGTCTTTGGATATTGCTTCTTATTCATCCAAATGCACTTCCATTGAGTGAAAGCCTTATGATTTTGGTGCCTTCTGATGAAAGACCTGATAATCCAACCACTGTGAATTACATCCACTCTTACCTTCACAGCATGGGAAGTTAACTGATACCTGGAAAGCTCACCAGCATCTATCTGAGTGAGAAACTATTCCACAGTTACAGGCTTGCCTAGGCATAGCTTTTACAAAATAACAGCCCTGGAGTTGCACCAGTCTAAAAAGCACTCTTGGTTTAGAAGAAACCAAGTGTTGTCTTCCTTCACGTTTCTCTCACAGGCCTCCTTGCTACAGGGACAGCAAGAGGGATAGCTCTGGTGCTAAAGATTCTGAGTGCAATGCAGAAGAGTAACTCATAACTTGTTATTAGGAGTTTGAGACTTCTTGAAGAGACCATCTCTGCAAGGTCTTATTTTGATTTCCTGACTTCTACTGCTTTTCTTAGGAACAAGGAAGCACTGGCTTATGCAGAGGAAAGATGCAATAGGAAATATTCCATGGCATTTGACTTTCATAAGAAACAATATTTTCTGACTCCATTTGAGTTTCTAGGGGCACAACCTCCAATTGGGCATTTATACTTTGACACACCACCAGTAAATTTTGCTCAAGCTGGTCTAATAGTCCTGCCACCTCCTGTGAATTTCCCTGGATGTTTCATCAACACACATGAAATTGTGCGTTTTTCATTTGAGGTGTTGTAATGATGCAGTGTCCTCCTTTGTTTAGACAATAAACCCTGGGAAGAGTAAAGCTTCTTGTCCTCAGTGAAGTCACAATGATATCTCTTTCCCAGCTGATGGTCCAGCTATTGTTACTGTAACACAGGTGAAGCTGCTTCCCCAGAGGTGGTATTCTTTGTCCTTATTCAATTTTCTAGATGTCCACTTTTAGAATTCTCTTTACTTTCTATGTAGACCAGCAGGCAAAAGAAATTTCAATGGCATTAGAAATGAAAACAAATTTATCTTTTCTGAGTTATTTCTGTGACAGCCCTTCTTTAGAACATTCCTGTTTTCACAGTTTTTCCACATTAACATCTTCCTTAAGTGACAACGATACACATTGATAAATGATAGATCACAAATAGTTTTATAGCTCCTTTCAAGACTGGCTTTTTTTTTAGCTCAAGTTAGCTATGATCTTTTTGTCAGGTTGACACAAAAAGATTGGATAAGAGACTTCTGTAAGGGTAGGCATGGCCAGAACTGTGGTCAATGCACCTCCTCCCTTCATCCAGTTTTACCCCATTTATTAAATGAGGTTAGCCACAAAGGGATCCCATCATAGGGAGCACAAGGCTATCCATATTCTGTAACCTACAGCATGGTGCTGTGGTGGTTGGTGCAGGAAAGAAGCATAGGCTTTGAGGGGAAAAAATTATATACTTTATATAAAAAGTAACAAGTCATATATACACAGTCTTAAATTTCTCATTATTTACTTTGAAGATATTTGTGATTTGCATGCAAAATGAAATCAGGGTAGTATTTGGAATAAGCATAATTTTAACTGGAACCTTGTGAGTGTAATCCAGTATGAGAAAATGGACTATGTTAATTCTATCTGATACTTTCTGGGGGCATCTGTTTACCTCATACCAGTAATTCATAGAATTTCTGGACCTTTTTTTTTTGTCATCTTGCAGTAAAAAACCTGCAGATTATTCAAAGTAGTAGAAGGAACGGATCGGAAACTGGACGATTAAAAAAAGCAAGTCTTAATTCATTAAAGAACAGCAAAACTTCTTCCAAGTCAGACCTTGTACAGGAAGCTCCAGTGATAAAAATAGATGAATCTTTCCTCTTGGAAAACTTTGAAAATAATGTTGGAAGCCCACAACAAGTAAGAAATTGTTAATCACTGGGATTTGGGAAGAAAAAAAAGGCAAACAAACAATAAACAAACAGTGAAGGGTTATTGCTAATTCTTTTGGTACATGTGGAGATCTTCTATATTGAGGCAAGAACAAGGAATCCAAAATTAAAATTATTGGTAGCTTTTGAATGAGGTGAGGAAAAAAGGATAATGTAAATGTATGAATGACTAAATAAGTAGGGCATTTCATATCAAAGTGATTTACTCTATCTTTAAATGTTTTCTATTTGACAAATACAATACAACTATAGCATAACTTTCACATAAAGATCAAAAACTGCCAGAAATTAAAGTTCTGATGCTTCAATATGAGCTTTCTTTGAAATATGATATTATAGAAGGCCATCTGTAATAGTTTGCATAGAGAAACATCTACTTCCAGTCAGCTGCAAGCTTTAGTAACAGACACATAATATCTGCTACTCAAGCCAAGTTTGTCAGAGTAACATTAAACCATGGGTTTTTCTTGATGTCATTTAGGATTGTTTATCTATTTTAGAGAAATGAAATATACTTTCTAAAACAGTTCTTGTTTTTCTATCTCTTTCTGCTGTGATTTTTTTCTTGATAGTTTAATTCAATTGCAACAAAATATCCTAAGAAAACAAAAATTATTGAGAAATAAACTCCAGTTGTTCCTTTGACTCAGGACTGGCATTAGAATTTTGGAAAACAATTTTTAAATATATTCATTTCCAATTCAGTTTAGACAATGTTTTAAACAGCCTATGGATCCTGTCACCTCTGCCTCAAATTAAGGCATTATTGAGTGTTAGTATTAGGGCTCAAAGCCCTGTAGTAGGTCTTAAAATCAAAGACAAATGTCTTTGTTTTAGTACATGGCATACATAGGAAAGTTGCATGGAAATCTTACAGGAATGTAGCTCCTTATTGTATAGCCCAGTTTAGTTTTACTTGATAAACACATGAGTAATTGTTTCATTTCACTGGAATTAAAATAAGATCTGCGGAATTAACGTTAATTTTTTAAGCTTCTTGTGAACGCTGTTATGTGTAAGCTTGAAAATTAATTATGTGTTTTATTTGCTGAATTCAATATCTGGCACTTTACTAACCTGCAGAACTTGAATGCTTGCTGTAATTGTTATGACCTCAGCATGTTGCATTTTCTTTCACAGTCTCACCAGTACACAATACAGGCATTGGTGTTGCATGATAGTTGGCCACTTACTGAGAGCGAGTCTTTGCTTGTTCAGGAACTGAAAGAAATGCAGAAAAATGAAATCAAAGGTAGGTTAATCTAAGTACATATTTAGTCAAATGCACCATGTTACTGATTTAAAAAAAATATATTGCTCCCAGCAACGTTTTTTTACTGTTTGAGTGAAATAACTAGGCAACAAAGCTTTTTGTTCTGTAGTTCTTAGAAATGAAGTTTGATTGCATGAATCTACATCTTCAGTTCATAAAATATAAGGAAATCAGAGAATACATTGCAAAACTCACCTTAGGGCTCAGCTTTAGGTGGAGATCTGGAACAGAAACATGCCTGCTGATAATTTAAAAAAATGCACAGAACAAGATGGGAGAAAAAGGCCTGGTTTGGGAAATGTATTGCTTCTGTACTGCTAGGAGAAGAATTTAGCAAGAGGAAAGACTAGGAAAGCTCCCAAGTACAGTCCTTATGTCTAAGTCAGGAAGGGGACAGAGAAATTAAAGGTTTTGGGTTTTTTATAGCATTTCTTCTTAAGGGAAAGTAAAAACCAAGCCCAAGACATATTAAAAGTACTTAGAATACTAGTCAGTGTTCTGTAAATCAGATAAACGTCTCATATTTGCTTCTTCTTTTACCAGTGGGGTTGACACAAAATTATTTAGATCCTAATTATGTTAAAATTTATCATTTTGGACCCAACAGCCTGAGAGAGGCAAGGCTGCTGCCACTGCACATTCCCAGGTCCAACCATTCATCAGGCTGAAGATGTCATCCCACTAAGCACATGCACATAGACACACATACACACGATGTATATGTGTGTGTGTATATATATATGTATAAATATATATATACACACATTGCCAGCTTCACAGATCGCAGACAGACACTCAGAGCACACATGCAAACACAAACACAGATAGCACCAGCTGCCTCATCCTGCTTTTCCCTCTCTGGCTGGAAAGAACTGAAGTCCCCTAGAGAGACTATGTATTTCTATAAAGGTGGATCCTTCCACCAGCTGGACTTAGACATCTACTGAGCCCAGTATCTGGCCCTTGCATCCCCTGTGAGCTCTGAGGCTGCAGCCCTACTCCAGCTGCTGGTGCAGAACATTATGAACACATGCAGCTGATTCTTCTGTGTTCTTACCCCTAGGTTCCTGTAGAACCTAAAATACTACTTTCCACCATTCAGTAAATTTTTTGTATCATTAATATTAAAGTTCTATAACTCAATTTTTTGAGAGAAGTGATAAGCAGAAAATATTTGCTTCCTCATATACATACACTTGCTAATACCCTAAAACTTTTTAGGATGGTTTGATTTCTATTTACTAGTGGTATGTCTCACTTCTTACTATATTTAAGTATTTCTTTTTAAATGTCTGGTCAAATCTTTTTTTGTAATTTCTAGTACCCTGGACTGAACTTAGATTCAGCAGCAGTAATTGCTGATAGATATTATTTAATTTCTTGGGTTTGGGATGCATGCAATATTTGAGATTTTTTTCAATATTTCTTCAGTTATTATTATGCAACTTTACAAAGATGTATCTTCTTGATTTACTATACTCTCTAGTCAGTTTTAGTAGCATTTGAGGAGCTATCTCATGTAGGCTTACAGGCCCGTACACAGCTCTTTTAGTGATTTCACCTGCTTGTAGTTTGTTGTGTTCTTCACAGTATCATCTTTTCTTCCTAGATGATTCCATTCATTCTCTTAGTTTTCCCTGATAGACTGCTTCTTAGACATCCTACTGCATCCTCTTATCCTTCTGAGTCGGTTACATAGCGACAGCTTGCACTTGACACCCGTCACGCTACTGGTGTGTATCGTTTCATACAGCTTCACCACGGTCTGCAAAACTGCACATCAAAGGAGGTTACTTCATCCCTTAAGTTTCTTCGCTAGTTCTCAGCTCATATCACTGAACCTTGTCAATGTCATGAGTATTCTCATGTTGAATTCAAGGTAGCAGTATTGCAGTTCATAGCTCCCCTTCTCCATGTTAACTGATGCTCATTTGCAGTCAAACATACTTAAGCTACAGTCAGTGATAACAAGCACTTTTTCTCTTGGGTTTATTTTAAAATGGTGTCATTTTTGTGCCCTCTCATAATTGCTGCATTTCAGAGTAACCCAAATCCATTTCACAGTTCTTATTAACTGTTTCTGTTTATACAAGGATACCAACAGATTGCCTAGGCAACCAACAGTTTAAGAGTTTAAAAACAACTTATATCAAAAAGCTTAAACACCAATACACATTTAATACTTAGTGTTTATTTTATGTACGCCTATTAACAGCAATATTTATCTGGAGTGCTTACTATAGTGATATTTTGTAATACTATAGTAATACTATAGATACTATAGTAATATTTTGGGGAAAACCCAAACATTTAGTTAAGGTCTAGTCTTCAAATCAATTTGAAAACTGACTGTTACCATTTAAAATTGACGACACCAGTTGTCGGACACAAAATTCATATAATAATAATGTTGGTGTGTAACCAAAAAGATATTGTCTCACCATGTGATTTTTAAGAACGCTGCAGTGAGCCAGTTGAAAAATTTCTGCAACAAATTTTCCCTGTTGCAAGTATCCCATTTTTGTGTAAGCCAACAGCGCCATCTGGAGTTAATTTTGTATTAAAGCTAATTTATTATGGCAAAACCATATTTCAATTTTGTATTGAGATCTGCTGAAGTCTTTTAAACTAGTCTCCCTTTAAATGAATACCCATGCTATTATACTGTTGATATTCACCAATATTATAAATACTTTTTTCGAACATTTTTGGAGAAAATAAATTCTCTGGTATACAGATCCTATGTTAATTTTGTATTTGTTGATGTTTATACTTGTAAAAAGAACTGTGTCAGCAAAAGTTATTTTGTGAATAATACTTAGTCGTATTTATTATATATGAAATCCCATTAAATGTTTCATTAAAGACCTCATTGCACAAACAAAACATTAAAAAGGCATTAGGCAGGAAAACCTAAGTACACAAAAATTAGGAAGTTCCACATTATTTATGCAGTCTTCCTTCTTTTCTCTCTTTTTCCTTTTTTTTTTTCTTTTTGTCTCCTTCTTCTGAGAACTGTTACAGAGCAAGTCTTCAATGGTAAAATATTTTCACAAATGCAAGCTCAAGATCATAATTCTTGCGGAAAAGGGGAACAGTTAGCAGGCAATCTTGCAACTGCTAGTACCATTTTCAGTTGCTTGACGGTGTGAACAAAATCACTTTAAGGTTCATTTTGCATATAGCATTTTCAGCTATTATGTTTTTGGGTTCTTCGGTTTCATTTTTATTGTAGTAAGATCGTAAGTTTTATTGTGCAACTTTCACAACCCCGAGCTGAATCATCACTGTGTGCTGAATGCTGATTGCAGCATGTATTTTGCATATTGCTGTAAATTAGGAGTATAAGCTGTTGATAAGAGAAGGCTGTCTATCCAACTGGGAAAGCAGGGGAGATAGAGTTCCCAGCCCAGGTAGTAGAGGTAGGTTTGAAAAGGCAGGACGGGCAACATGCTTTGGAATATTCCTTTTTATCCCTCAGAGCTGTGAAAGTTTCTCCCACAGGTTTTCTTTTCCCACAGGAGAATTTGCTGGCTTGTGCCAAGGAGAGGATTCCATGGGATGTTTAATAGGATGTTCAGATCTCTCTCTCTTTATCTCTTTCCCAGCTTGCCTTCCAGTAGTGATTAATCACTTGCCTGGTGTTCAGTGAACAAATAGTTCACAGAGGATACATGATGGTGCTGTAGATCTCTAAGCCACACTCTAACCCCACGCTGCTACTGAGACCATATTATTGGGTTGCTTCTATCCTGGTGTATTTTTTCTGTAACTTTAGTGTGTGGCTGAGCCCAACTTTGGAAAGATTTTTGACATTGCCATCTGTCAAGAAGCCTTCTGAAGGTCCAGTCAAAGACAGGAAAAGCAACATCTGAACTTCTCAATCTTTTCTTAATGAAATATGAAAGTTCCTCGTGGGGCAACTAACAGTCATTGCTACCGGCTACTGGGCAATCCCACTAAATGCTCAGAGCCTATTTCAGATATCAGGAGCATGATATCTTTTCAAAGAAAGCTTCAAAAGAATCCTCTGTATTATACCTATGAATAAGACAGATTCTCTGTAATTTAAATTTCATAAACCAGGAGTAGCTGTCTATCTTGCCTAAAAAACAGAATTGATGTATCTCAACCTGAAGCTGAGTTTCAGCTAGGAAGCATTTGGTGAAATTGTTAAGCTTGTCATAGACAGGACATCAGACTGGATGATCACTTTGGTCACGTTTGGCATTAGACTAAATGAATTTTTGTATAAATATTTGAAGAGCAGTAGAGAAGCTAATTTTAAAGTCAGCTGTGTGTCATCACTGTCAGCCTGTGTGATGCCCAAGCTTTTCTTGGTGCCATACAGATCTAAAAACTGCCACTGAGAGTTTGTGATGATTGATGCATAAGCTGTGAGCTGGAATGGCCTTTTACTTTCTGTGTCATCTGCCTGCCGTTCTCCTTATCATATCCCATACAAAGCATTTGCCTAGCTTTGCCCTTAGAAAAGTCCCAAGTTGTTACTCACACCTCCCTTTGAATCAGAGTGGGCTGCATGCCAAAATGCAGTCATTGCCCCCTTCAGGCATGTCTGGAGGATGATCCCAAAACTGGGGCTACTTCTTGCTCTGCTGAGGGAGTGCGAAGGGCTGTGGGAACCTGGACAGTGCAGTGCATGGCAGAGCTTGGAGATCTCAACTTAACTTGCCCTAAGCCTTCATCTCTGGAGTTAAAGTAGGTTACCTCATTCTAGCCCTGTTATTTCTTATGCTTGCTTGTTCTTTTCTAACTTATCAGGGTGTGCTATAAGTTCAGAGCGTCAAAATGTTATAATTCAGAGTCACAAAATATTCCTAGAAACCAGACAAAGCTTGTAGTATCCCATGACAGAAAGTCTTTGGTATCTTTTAGCTAACTACACTGAATGTCTTTTGAGTGTTTGTGTAAACAATAAATAATTTATCTCTAAAAATTAATAATTCCTTGAATAATGCATGTACACCAGCCTGATTTATGGTGCTGATACATAATGACAATGTGAAACTGAAGGGAAAGCTATTTATGTAATCATTTTATAACTCTGAATTATGTCATCACTATTTGTTTTATATTTGCATTTCCTCTGGAGTTGTTTTAGTATATTCAATATTTGTGGAGACCACTTTAATTTTTGCTTTCATTCTTTAATATATGCCTTGGTAGCACTGAATCTTTTAAGCTTTACACTTTGGTGTCATTGGACATTTTTTAAGTAGCATGAGGATATAAGAATACCATTTCTAGATAAACACGTGTACGATGTATGATGTAATACACTCGTATACCATATAATATATATTTGTATGTGGAGCTATATGTGCATTATAAATATGTTTCTATATATTTAGTATTTCCAATTTTATATATCCCTATAACCTCAGCCATGACATTGCAGATCTCATCCAAAGCTCATTAATCGTGCAGTACAATGATTTGTTCTCAGTGGAAAGAAATTGGAAAAGCACTAAGATATCTTAAAAGCATTAAGTGAAAGATATCTTATTATTATCATCAGACTGTGAAACAGTCACTTATATCAACTTTTTTCTCAGAGAAGTCCCGTTTTACCATACTGGCTAACTCTAGGTTTCAGCACTTGTCTCAATGTTTAAGGCAGTAGGAAGGTGGAAGGAAATGGATATTTCAGATTCAGGTTTTTAATCTTTCTCATAGGGTTTTGGATTCATCCCTGGTTGTTTCAACTGACACATTCCTGATGCTATTAAAGTTATATGCTATTACAGACTTTATTTATTAACTTATTTCGACAAGAATATGACATGCAAAAAGTCTTGTTTATAACTCTCACGAGCTAAGACATTGCAAAATAAGTGATACAAATGTCAATTCTCAGTATCATTAATTCAAACATATAGTATACATATATACTGATAATATAATTAATTTAAAATGTTCTCAGATAGTTGTGACAATGACAATTTTGCATTTCTTAAATATGCATTGAGTCTCAAACATGTTTCTTTGCCTTAACTTCCTTGCATTTTTAGTGGGGTGTATCTACACTCTCTGTTCTAGACAGTCTTAGGATGTGAGGTAATGAGAACATTGACTTCACTTATTTTGAGCCTCTTACCTTCCTGGTGCATAGCAAACACTGGCAGAGATTGCATGAGACTATAAGGGAAGTGAGAGTCAGGCTGTGATTCTGTGCATTGCAGTCTGTATACTGACCCATAAACAAGGCAGCAATGCAGTGACTGATGGCAGGCACCATGACAAACTCTCAGTTAAGCCCTGGGTAAAGTGCTATTTTGGACAGATAAGGCTGTCACAATATGTTCACCTTGTAAGTATGTTTTTAAAAGTTGTTTTGTCCTCACATTTTTTCTTGGTAGTACTTGAAAGTGTCAACTAATTAACTGGCTTCCCTTTGTCTCTCTTTATGGTTGATTTGTGCTGTTATTACACCCTGGGTTTTACATGGGGAACTATATTTATGGATAACGATATTCTCTAATCATCATGCATTATAACTACATCTGAGTAATACACAGGGGAAAAGATGAGGAGGACAACTTTCCTCTAACTCTCACTTCTTTCAAAGTAAAAAAGATTGCAAATATTCCTGAATCCAGAAGATCAAAAGATAAAGTATTTGAGAAGACAGAAAAAGAGAAATTCCAGAACGAAAGAGGATCACTTGAATCTCAGGTGAGAACAAAGCCAAAGCCTTGATTTGTTGAATGTGCCATCCTTGTACTGAATACCGATATTCTCAGGTTTGCAGATCAGTACTGCTAGGACTTCTAATGTCCCTTGCATTTCTCTATATCCTGCTTTGCCACTATTTTAGCTTTACACCTGAGAAAGGTTGAATTAAAAAGGTTGAATGTAAAAACTGTGCATCCTGGATTTAGAGATACAATTTGCTCATTTCTTTGATTCTGTATAAAGGAACTACTTGTTGTTCCTTTGTTGGTGTAGTTTCTATCTCTGCTGAAGGCTTATTAAATTCCATGAATTCACCATATTCATTCCATTAGTCCCTCAATGTAGTGGCTTTCATAGGTTCCTTGGGAGATGAAATAGGTCCTTCCACTGCAGTCAGTTCCTGTCTCATATATCACAATTGTCATTAGCATGCAGACATACGTGGCAGAAAAATTGGTATGTACTTGCTTACTAGAAGTCCTTCTCCCCTGAGGTGGGATCATCTGAGTGTTCTGTGGCTGTCTGAAAAGCTATTGCTAGCCTTTATGCCTTAAAAGGAATAATTGACATTACTGGTTGCAAATGGATTAATGGAAAGCAATGAAGGAACTGACAGCTCCTTGTTTAATGGTATTGCTTTTGCTGGGAATTTTACTGCCTCATGGTGTGTAGTTCAAGGAGAGTACCATGGATTTTTTCATGAAGAAATCTCTACTGGTTTTTTTTGTTGACTAAACTTGCTGCACAGCAGACTTCCCTGTGATTCATATCCACACCTAATTACACAGAGTACTGGAATAGTGCCTTCCCCTAGGGGTGCTGAGATGATGGTTCTTGGGAGTCCACCACTAAAACAGATACAAGTTTTGAGATGGAGCCCTTGCAGTTAAAGAAGATGCCTGCCTTTAGTCTCAAATATGAGCTGAACTCCTAACCCTAGTTCTAAGTCTTAGGCTTAAAGCTTCTTCAGATGGTATGGTTGCCAGAAATACATGCAGCACAATATCTCATTTGTTGGTCAGACAGCAGAATAGTCTCCTAGACTTCAGGCACTACTTACCCTGTGATTCTGGAGAAGTCATGTGTTAAGGTGTTTTAGAGACTTTGGGAAGTGATCGGAGAAGAACCTTACAAGACAGAGCAAGGTTTATTTCTACACAAAAATCCCACTTGAATATAATCAGGCTTCTAGTAAAAAAAGGCGAGGCGAGGCGAGGAGAGGAGAGGAGAGGAGCTTGGCAGGGAGATAAAACAGTTGCATGGAAAATCACTACAAAATACTCTCGTTCAGACAAACTGTTCAGAAGAACTGGGAGTGTGGAGCATGCTGTATGGGGGTGGGGGAAAACATGTAAACAAAATACCTGAAAGAGCTTCCAGGCATTGCAAAGTAATCTTTCTTTCCTTTGGCAGCCTCTGTTTGTGTCATAATGCATCTCAAAGTCTGTCAATATACAAGGCATATCAGTCAGAAAAATTACCAGTATACAAAAACATAACTTCATCCTAAAGAGTGATGATAGATGTATACCAGTGACTACATTATGTTTATGATACTTTCATAACACAGAAGCAGATTGAAGCAGATTCAAACACACCCCACTGGATTTTACGCATAGTTAGCGAACAGAAAGAGGCAGACTTTCTGGAGGTGAAGAAAGACACCCGGCGAGCAGATGAGATCAGAGCCATGAAAGAGGCATGGGAGTCTGCGGAGCGAGGGAGAGCTGTCAAGGTAATATCGGAGTGCTATCTTTGCAGTGATGTTTCTTCACAAGATCCAGCAGTTGTTGTGATGGTAGAGCAGTTGCCACAACAGACAGCTGACTTCATAGGGCTGTCCTCTTCACCACTCTGTGGATGACAGGAAATTTTACAGTTTAAAGAATTAAAAGTAATTATGTGCCTGAATTCTGGGCAGGAATCCAGACCATCTACTTCAGGCTTCTGTAGATCACTGAGCCTTTAGGTTCTACTTTACAAAACATAGAAAAGTTTCTCCTTAGAAAGCCCACTACATCTACACATTTGCAAAGCTGCTACTTGTAACAAGTTTAATGTTTAGCATGAACAGATTCTATCGAGAAATACACTGCCATAAACATGCCAAAAATTATTTCTCCTGAAGAACTGGCACCTGGTCATAGCAGTGCTCAAATTGTCCCTTGCAGCCAGGATTCCAAATTCATTCTGCGTTGCAGGTTACCCATGAGCCAGTACATGCTTGGTATGAATTCACTGTTTTGGAGAAGCAATACTGATTTAGTTGCCAGCTGCATCTGGGTGCTTTTGACAAGACATATGCTTGAGATGGAAAAATAATACATGTTCTTTCTAACAAAGCAAAACATTGCAGTGCTGATTCAGAATTAGAAGCATCATTACTAAAGAAAAATAAAAGAACAAAGTGCAGTCTTCAAACTCACCTGACAGTCATTCCCTATCACCACCAATACAATTGCCCATTAAGGGATATTCAGCCAGAATCCCAAATGTGTCTCTCTTTTATATTACCTTTCAGAAATGAGCCTCAGACATGAGTCTTGCCAGTTACACTCTCAGATTTTCTCAGTTCTTTTCAATGTGTTCAAAGCTCAAAACTTTTCCTGACACTACTCTATTAAATTCTGAACTAAGAGATGCAGCTCTGCAGCTTTCATTGGTTGTGCTGAGACTGAAAATGCAAGTACAGCCTCCTAAAGATTAGCTGGAAATGAATTCCCTTTGATGTGTAAAGACTCTTCAGAATCTGGTTCTATCACCGTTGCCTTTTTAAATCAGAAAATCAGCTGAATTGCAACTACAGGGTTCCATTTTTGAAGCCCCTTAGGTTTGTGACATTTTTTAAAAACAGCTGTTATTAAGACAATTGCAGCAAAAGCAGAATACGCTAAAACAAGGTCTAAATTGGGAGTGTGCTATCCAGATTAAGTAGCTTCCCCTCTCCTTTTTTCTTGACAACCCTGGCCCAATGTCTGCCCATTCCAGGGGTTACAGGGGTTTCCTCTGAGTCTGGAAATTGAGTGCCCGACTCCAGGATGACCAAAAGCCAAAGGGCTTCTCTATCCATTCTGGCAACGTCAGCCCTTAAGAGAATGCCAAGTGAGTCAAAGTCACCTTCTGAAACTACAGAAGTGCTGATGTCTGGTTTTGGCATCAAAGGTAATTGAGTCTGAAAGGGTTTGCACCCAAAGGTCTCATTTTTCAGGAGGACGTCTAAATCATCAGGCTATAGGAGCTCCTAGGACGAAGTGATAATTCCCTAAGGAGGTGCAGTAGCCATATATTCAGCTATACAGCTTTTGTTTTATTTTTATTCCCAATACTATTTTAAACTGCTCAGAGATTAGTGATTTCCCACTATTTCATTGGACAGTGATCTTTAGTGTAAGTGTGCAGTATCTTAGGACTGATTCAGTGGGATCCTGGTATCTTTTCTGATTCCAGCACCAGGCAGACTTGCACATTGCATCCCAGTGTTAGGTCTTATTGAAGACTTACAGAATCCTACTTTTGAAAATTCTTTGAGATTTAAAATATGCAGTAAAAGTTTTCTTATCTGGCACATAAAACTTTGATCTCTAGGCTTTTCAGGAACGTGTGCGTTTTATTAATAAGTATGCTGTGAGAGATTCAGAGGAACACATAGCTGGGGCTGAGACTGCCGACTTTACACCTAGTTCAGGAGAAACAGGTAAGGGTGTAACTTTCTGTTCAGCATGTTCCACTCCTTAGGAAAGACTTCTGCATTAAATACTAGTAGTAGATGGATAGATAGCCCCGATAAAGGTGTCCAAATGTACATCGGCAAGCTTGCTCTCTATCCGCTCTTTATTTTAATTGTTTCATTGCTCTATTTACAGACACAGATACAGCCTCACAGCTCTTGGAGGCTGCCAAGTTACCCTTAAGCAAACTTCAGGTAGTCCTTTTGTAGTAGAATTCTAACCCTGAATTAATCTGAAATTTTTGGAAGTTCAGTGGAAAATCCCTTCTCCTTCAATTCCAAGTACCAGAGTTCATTAGTGTAGAAATGCTAAAAAAGTGTTTAGCAGCTAAAACAGCATGTCAGTAAGAGACTAATACACCTAAAGTGCATTCTCTTAATGTTCATGTTCATGGAAATTGTTCATGAAGAGTGATCTAGAAGTGAGGTGTCAAAAAGTGCATACTGAGTAGCATCAGCTTCCTGGAAGCTTTCTTAAGTGCTGTCTAATTTTATTTAGTGATTACAAATTCTATGGGTTCTTCATATGTATTCCCTGTCAATTTCTGTACTCTGATGGAAAGTTGAACTGGGTGCAAGACTTCAGGCTGTTTGTTGGTTTTTTTCTTTTGTGAATATGCTGAGATCAGGCCATCATAAAAAGGACAGAATACTACCCAGTCTGATTGTGGCAATATCTGGTCATGACTCATGTTCACGGAACTAGAACCTGTGACCCGTACTTAACTATAGATTAGGGGTTTTCCATCTCGGTAAGTAATCTTCACAGGAAAGGTTCAGAACTTAAAGTAGGATTAATCCTCACCTAATGCCTTAAACACAATATTGGTTACTTGAAACAATATTATTTCCTCTAAGTTACTGGCTAAAGGACTTCAAAATTAATGGTTGTCCACCTAGAGCTCTGTTCTCAACTAAACATTTAGAGTCTAATACAAAGTCCTATGAAGTAAAGAGTGACACCTCAATGACTTTAAGTTGGTGTGGTTCTATTCCAGAGAGTACAGCAACAGGCAATGATGGGATTGAACATTTCTGTAATATGCAGTATCTTAATGAGGATTTTTATATTCTGGAGAATACTGTTCTGATGGGCAGTATCTAAGGCACTTCCAAAGATCCAAGTCACCCTTAGAGACCAGCAGAGAAGGCTGGTATATTTTTCTATGTATAGACAGTAAATATATAGACAGTAATTTTTTTAATGTTCACAAACCTCTTCCTGTTTTTCATGAGAAAAGTCCAGTAATATTTTAAAAATATTTCAATTGGTTACTGCTATAGATAAGGTAGTAAAAGAGTTTTTATGAAAGAAAACTACTGCAGTCATCATTAAATCTCATCAAATTTCACAAGTATCTTCAGCACATCGAGACAAATTGAAAGCAGGAAGCATTGAAATAATGACAAAGCAGTTCAGCCCGTTGCCATGCTTAATCATGCTTATCAGATGTGTCATTGTATTGCAAGAATGCTACAGTAAAACATAGAATGGTTATCATCCATGTGGTTAAAAAAAGTCTAAGATTTCAGAATACCAGTTTTACTATGTCACAGTTTTTCTTTAAACTGGTATTTCTGAAACTAAATATTTTCCCTGAAAGGAAATATAATTTTTTTAAACTACAGCAAGGACTGAGCAACCAGCTTGTTATTGATTTTTTTAAATAAAAGAATATGATTCCCCGAAGTTGTTTTTATATCTTTTAGGCACTGCAAATTCAATGTTCTTGCTTAGATTTACAAACTTTCTTGAGTAGAGGGGATTTAGCTAAAATACAGATATTAGTTTCATTCTAGAATATGCAGGGATTTTGCAGCATCTTTGATTCTATCTTACATGTTGGAAATAAAAGGGCAGAAATATTATATCCTCTTCAAGCCCATATTCTCATTTAATAATGTATTTTGCTGAGCCAAAGGAAGAAATATTTATCCAAGAGTTTAGGTGGAGCCCCCTAGCATAACCAAGTAACCAGTTTAATCTGTTCTGTTTTATATTTTCTTACCACAGGAGAGCAAGCACCACAAACAGCTATTGACTCAAGATTAAAAACACAGCAAAGAAAATGGGAGCTTATAGACCTTAGTCCTTACATGAGGTAAACTGCCCTAACACAATAAATGTCCAAGGAGTTGAATCACTGCATTGCATGTAATGAGTACGTGACATAAACTTTTGAAGACAATGAGCATTCAGGCAAATATGTTTATTTCAGTGTTAATCTTGAAAGGAGCATGTATTTCCAGATCACAGGATATTCTGTATTGGAAGGGACCCATGAAGATCATCAAGTCCTGCTCTTAAGTGAATGGCCCATACAGGGATTGAACCCACAAGCTTGGTGTTATCAGCACCACACTCCAAACAGCTGAGCCAATCTCAGGGTCATAAGAAATCTTTCAGAATGTTATGCTGCTTTAAAATAACATATTTAACAAATGCAGTTCAGTTAATAATAGTTAATATCTGAAATAATTATATTAATTATATTTATTATTCAAAAGAACTTTATTCTTTATTACAGATGTTGACATGAACTCATCGAGCTAATTCTCATGCACCTCCTTATTTGCTGTGCTGCGGCTAGAACCCACTTCATGCTTCAGTCCATTTGTATTCAATGTGGCATTTTTGCATTTCATTGATCTTCAAAAGACCTTGAAAAATGCTGAAAAAAATGCTCAAATTTAATTTTAAATTGAAAGGGAAATTGGTATTATATTGAAATGAATAGCATTAAAACAGTAGAAAATATGGCAAAATGCCTTCCACAATCTTGTATCTTGTAAGCATTTCATTTGTCTTCAACTCCTTGACTTTTACACTAGTCATTTACGACAAAATATAAAAGTGTATTATCCACTTACCTTCCATTATGCCAAAAGCAAAAAAAAAAAAAAAAATTGCTTTTGTCTCAATGCATAATTATAATATCAAAAACTTCTGAAAATATATTTCTTGCAAATTAAAAGTAAGTGTCACATGTAGGAGTTTTTCATATGTTCAAAGATGAGCATGATTTTACAAATAGATTTAAAATAGACACTCAAGTATAAGGAGACCTGGCCTCAGGAATGTATTTTCTTATTGGTGTTATATATAAGCAGAAGAAAAGTGACTCCTTAACCACATCTAACCATATGATGGTGATGTTGCCAAATATAAGCCAAATACATGCATACAGAAGTTAAGCAAAATAGACAACAACCAAAACTGTATTTGATATGAGACAAATATCTGGTTTGTATTTCCTTCAGAAAAACAATGTCTGAATCTGTGCTGAGAAATGAGTCTATCATTCAACAGCAACAGAAACGTAAAGAAGAAGAAATCAACCATTTTAGGCAACTTCGCAAGCTGGCTTTGGAACAAAGACAAAAAGAAGAAGATGACAGAGTTTTATTGAAGCAAAATATACTGGAAATGTATGAGAACCTGCAGGTATGTTTTCAAGATTACCTTCCAAATTAATTACTACCGTGATGTCTGCCACTAGTCTGAATATCCTGATCAACAGTTATCAAAAGTTTTGTATTCAGTACTAGTAATTAGAAGCAGTGAACAAGCTTGAAATTTCACTTGGGCAAAAGTTAAAACTAAAAGTTCTAAAGTAAAAAAATAGTACTGCATGACATCCTTAATATGACATTCTTAGTACTTTCTTGATACACTCTCTGCAAAAACACTATTTTATCAGCATAAAAGGACGGTTATAAGTCAGAATAAACTGACCATGTAACACACATGACCAGATGCTTATTAGGTAAAGCATCTCCAGTGTGGCTATTTTTTGGTTATAGAAGGTACAGAGCTTTTTGAAAAGCAATAAAAATTATACAGGGGGATAAGTTGCTCTAAATGTGTCTCAGAGAAAAGTTAGAGAACGCAGTTTTCCTGGAATATGCATGATGCCAGCAAACGAAGAATTTAGATTATTAATCCTCAGAAAACCAAATCTCTAAGTAATAAATGTGGTAGCATTAGGGTAGGATCCATTGTGAGGATTAACTCAGCCAATGCATTGCACATGAAATTGGTACAAATATTTTACCAAATTGGCTTAACTATTGAGCATCAACAGGAACAAAATGATTTGTTACAGTGGTGATACAATAACTACTAGCAATCAGCTGGTAACTATTCAGAGCTCTTAAAACTGGATAAGAGACAGTAAAAACAATTTTACATCAAATCGACCTCTTTACAGAAATCTTACTTGAAAACATCTCCTTAACTAGTTCCCAGACAGCCTGATTTACATTATTCAAGTACTGGTCAGCAAGGAGCCACAGTTCTCCAGCAGTGGCTGATCCTAATAAGGATGCACGTCCAGGTTTTCAGATGTTGCTATGATTTTGGATGCCTAACATATTGTATATTAGAAGGGCAGATTTTTTGCAAGAGTAGATCCTCTACTCTTTCTGGAAAGTATTTCCTTTGAAAATGTTTCACAGTATGATTTAAAATGAGAGTTACTTGTGAATATGCACACTGTACTGATAAGCACTTTTGCAGTTCTTTCATCTATAGACCACAAAGAACTATATAAAGATTTCCAGGTATTCCCATTTTTCAGGATGGAAATAGAAAAGGCAAAGTATTCAGAGGTGTCAAAGTCCCACTTGCCCCAAGTATCATTGAAGGTCATTGTGATTTAGGCTCCTTTAGCCTCTTAGAAGGCTGGAACTCCTAAGCCGTTTCAGCATTTCTGACACCTAGTTTTTAATAGACTTGTTTAAGACAGCAAAGCAAAAAGGGACTAGAAAAGGGGCTAGATCTAGATGGGTAACTACTCTGTTGCCCTATTCTCCTTTCACCCAATTAACTTATTATGCTAGCAATTTAAAAAGGATTTTCCTGAACTTTCTCTTCTTTGTGGTGGAAAGATTGACATATAGCTGTTTCCTTTGAGAAATCAATAAACATCCATGTAAAAAGAAAAGGATAAATGGGTTGAGCAGGGCAGTATTGCTGTTTGTTTTTGGCTAGGCATCCTTAGATGAAACACGAGGCAGAGTTTACAGCATTCGGGAAGCATACAGAAATCAGCTGCTGGAGGCTGAGCGCAGAAAACACGAACTGGCAGCTCAGGAAGCAGCCCTGCAAGCAGAGCGAAAGAAGAAGAACACAGACAGAAAGAAAAAACGGTGAAGGTTTAGGGGGAAAAGCGTAGTTGCTATCACTAGTGAATTGTATTTAACAGTTTGAGAAAGAAAGTTCACATGCAAAAATGAGAAAGAATGTTTATTATTTTCAAGTATTTTTGGCAACTATATCACATTTTCTCTCTTTGCCTGTTGCTAGTCAAAAAGTTGTTCTAGTATCCTTTTTAGCAGTGTTTGGTATTTTGCTTCTCAGAAAGCTACTCGCTACTATTAAAGTTTTTATGTTTTACTGAAATAACTTTTGCAATAAAATTCTTATTCCATTCAGACTCTTCTCCCAAAATCACAGTGTCTTTTGTCTTTTTTTTCAATCAAAACAGAACCAGTCAAGAATGAATCAGAGTTGAAACAGTGAATGTAAACCAGTCAGTTTTGAAAGTCATTTGACCTGGCTCCTTAACTGGATGACAATTTGTGGAGTTTATCATAATTAAATAGTGGCAAACCACACTTTTCATATGCTGGCATTGGGAGGCTTACCAAAGCCTGACTGAGTAGGCACTCACAAACTCTCTGTGTACTGTAATATTTTTGCCTTCCATCATTCTCTTAAGTGTTTTGGAATCTCACAGTAATTCTCTGTGTGACAAACTCATGACACAACCTTCCAAGGCTTGTTAAATACTCCTTAAAACCCTATTACTCCCTTTGTTTATCTTTCCTAAGCTATATTTTGCCCATGCTGGCTTTGCTCAAAGTGACTAATTACAGTAGACTCTCAGCTGGCATTTAAAATCATTTTTTAGAAGTAAACCAATGTGTGAATGAGGCAGCAATCACAGGCTTTTTACGTAAGAGTGAAATATTTACTCTAAGCTCCTGTTTCCATTATCATAGAATTCCTGTATTTGTGGTTTTGTCATCAAACACAAAAAAACTACCATCACAAGCTTTTGCCCTATCCACCTTTCTTTCCCAAAAAACCACTCACAAGTTATCACTCTGTACACAGAGACAATGATCAAAACTCTTAAAATTGTGAGAAATCTCTAGAACAGACAGAGCTGCTTTAAATGGCTCAAAAGTATTTTCCATGTATGTAGTCACAAGCTGAAGCTTGGGAAGTTAGACTAAGTATGTACTGTATACATGCAGTACGTCCAGGTTGTCCAAAAAGCATTGCATTCCGTAGGCAAGGTAAGAAACTATGAGACTCACCCATTTGATGCAAATCACAAGAAATTTCATGCTTTGCATTCTGGCCACTGGTACTGGCTATCCATTGCCTTTGAAACTAGACTTTCCCCTGCATCTCAGTGACCAGATGTTCAGCTTCAGCTGGTTTTGCTCACATCTGTTTTATCCATACCTCACTATTTGGCTTGAACTTGACTCACTCTTCTGTCAGTTCCATGATGTCTGTGCTTTGTACATCATCACACCTACACACCTGCTGTGATGCCAATGCTTCCATTCGGCCTCCTTCCTCCCATACATCATAAACTAAACTAACTAGCTTGAGTTTTTGTCTTTGAAAAGGAAGAATTAAAACCAGAGTCCTAAAACTGCACTGGTGATTTTCATCTCAAAGATCAGGAGCTAAGTTTTGCTTTGACCCATACAGGCTGCAAATAAAAAGCCTGTCAGTCTTTTGCTATAATTGCTCTTTGTCCTCTCTATTTTGGAATATGGGATATACTGCTTCATAATATTCCATCTTGTTTCCATGGCAATAGCACGTGTTGGTTGTCTTCTGATGTGAATCTCTAATGAGCTTCTATAGAGGAAGATCAAGTTGAAGTTCTGTTCTTCATGTCACTGCAAGCGTTATAATGACATTCTGTTGTAAAAATCGATCCAACTCCAAAAGCCAGCATTACCAACATTTAAATGTCAAAAATGCAGCTAATAACTTTCATGATCACAACCCGTCCTCACGTGTAATCAGCTGTCAACTGACTTAAACTCAGGCACAGTGTACTCAGATGTACATTATTAAATCTTGCTCTGATGTTAAACATAATTCTAAGTTTCATAATTTTCTCATTTTGAAGGGTAATGTGGCAACATTGGAATCTGCTGTACGGTTTGTGAATGTCTCTATTGGCTCTTTTATGATTTCAACAACACAGATATGATGAGGGTGTGAATTACTGTCACACTGTTGAATTGCATGTACTTTGGGGTGTGTAATGTTTTAAGAGAAGCACAGTAACAGTTTTACTAAATCCCTGTGCATATTCTAGAAGAACAAAATATTCACTTACCTCATAATGGAGTGTGGAAGAGAAAATGCCTTGTTTGGATTGTGCTAAAGAATTTACATACATTGGACCAGAACCAGATGACTGATGACATTTCATATGCATCAGTTTTACATCAACAGAACAGCTTTTCACATGGTGCACTATATTACAGGCTAAGTTAGTGGGGCAAGATGCACAAAAACTAAAACTATTTCAAAACAGCCATTTGCAGTAACTTAAAGAGCCATTGTGTTTAGCACTTTACTGTAAGGAAAACAAGAAAAACTGTATGTTGTGTTTTAATTGATTGATGCCTCCAGTTTATAGACCAGGTTGCCAATAATCAAATTATGTGTTCACATGGGTGAAACATGTTTATTCTTTTGCCTTTTAGGAGTAATACAGCTGTCATGGTTTTGACACTGGCTAAGCACCAGCTACTCAAGAAAAACTATTCACTCGTTTTCCTCTGCTATAGCTAAGCACAGGAGGGGAAATTAAAACAAAAACTTAAAGACTTAAGGATTAGGGGAAAAATATTTTAAGGGCAAAACAGGCTCAAAACTTGAACAGTATAAAGAAAATTTATTATTAACAGAATTAAAAGTAAAAAGGGTAATGAGAACTAAAATAAACCTTTAAAACACCGTTCCTTGCCAGTCCCTCCCTCTTTTCACATACCACTCAAGGAGACAAAACATGGGGTTTTGGTCAGTCTTTCACTTCTTAAAAATCTTTCTTCAGTACGCTTAGGGAAAAAAGGTTTCTTTCTTCTGCTGTGCCCTGGGATCCTTCCCACGGGAGATAGTTCTCTCTGAACTTTTCCAGTGTGGTTTTAACTTTCACGAACAGCAGCCCGATTGACTTGCTGTAATGTGAGTCCCTCCCACAAACGGTGCAGTCTTCCCAAAACTGCACATCATGAGTCATTTTAGTTCACGGGGTTTGTTTTAAGGATAAACTGTCCTAGTTTGGAAGCAAAGGTTCTCTTTCTCTATCCCTGGAAGCAAGAGTCTTCTCTCTCTGTTCGAGTTCCTCACTAGATTATAGCTTTTTGGTATCCACGCGCTCTAGCGTGAGCACTGTTCCTCACGGGCTGCACATGGATGTCTGCATCCCCCCATGCACTTCATGGATACAGGGAAACAGTTTGTTGTATTACTGTCCTAACCACAACTTGCAGAAGAATCTCAGCTCCGACATTTGGAGCACCTCCTCTCTCTCCTTTTCACTGTCTTCGGTGTCACCATGTTGGTTCTCCTCACGTGTCCTCACTTTTCCATCGTCTCTGACTCGGGAGAGAATTGGTGTCTGTAGGTTTCATTTAGTTTCAAGTTCTATCAATCGAGAAGTTCTTATAGAGCTTCACTGCGCTGAAAAGGTTGACCTCGTCTGTGTTCTGTGTCGGGGAATTGTTCATCATGTTTTCATCGCTGGCCAGGAGCTCCATTCAGCGCCTCTCCTCATGCAGGGGCACTGAAAAGGAAAAGTAGCTGCCGCCCCTGCCCTTTTGTCCACAGCACGGGTGGTTAAAAGCGGCTAAGCACGTAAAGTTCACTGCGAGCCACGCTGAGGTGGCAGCGGCCGCGCCGCCCCGGCCGCATAGGCACTCCCGGTGCTGGTCCCAGCCGCATGGTCCCGGCCGCATGGCTGCTCACGGCACCGGGATGGCCCCTCTCCCCGGAGGCATGGCCCCAGCGGCCGCGTTGGGAAGGGCCCAGCGGCCTTCTCTGGGATGGGCCCCCGACAGCCACCTCACCACCCCTCGAGAGAAGATAAAGAGAGCTTCCTGCGGTTTTTTTTCCTTTCTTAAATATGGCATCACACAGGCGTTACCAACATCTCTAACTGGGCTAGTAACCTGCCCATCGTCAGAGCCTTCAGCAATTGGCTCTGTGCCAGACATAGTAGAAGCTTCGAGTAGCTTCTCCCACTCACTAAAACCAGGTTGTGTTAAACCAACACAACAGCTTTTAAGCATCATAATTTTATAAAATGTACTGTAATAAAAGCTCTGGGATTTGGATAGTCATGAGTCCTGCTTATAATTAGCTTGGCCATACAGGGCCAGATTCAGTAGGGGCATGAGGACAAGCTTGAAATTATGTGCATTCTTGCTCAGTGAATAACTTCAGCAAAGGACTCACACATGGAGTCAAGCGCTTTACAGAATAGAATAGATAGGGCAAACTTTTCTGAATCAAGACACGATTGTCTGAGCTTTCAACATAACACTCATTTTGGAGGTGCAATAGCAAAACGGCTGCATCAAAGCACGCTGTACCAGGTATCTCATGGCATCACAACACAGAAGAGGCTTTGGGGAAGTGGGAGCGGGGGTTGAACAGTTGCCTTCTAACATTTCTTACAAATAATCATCTCTGAGAAATCTGGCACAGTTTGTCACTTACACAGCTTCTCATTTTTGTTCATGGAAGGAATCTGTGTGTGAAAAATAGCACGTGTATCTATGATGATCTCGAAATGTTTCAGTTTAACTGTCTTGTGACTTGGAGAGTTGCATACTTCTTCCCTGAAATTCCAAGTCTGACTCCTGAAGAAGAGTCTGGCAGAAGCCATTTCTTTACATAGCTAAAAGAGAATTGGGTACCCCAGCAGTTCAAAAATCCTGATCTGTGTCTGGCAGAAGATTGTGTGCTTCTTAGAGATGTTCTCCAATATAATGGTAAGATTTTTTTTTATTTTTGTGTGATTCCCCCACATCTTAAAGTACCTCCAACTCATGAATCAAATGCAAAACTGATTCCACTCTCTGCACTTAAGACACTGCTGAAGAGTCTGTTAGTATCTAAACATCAAGAAGAAGCAATTCCAAAAAGCAGCACAGTGGCATGTGAGAGACAAGCCTGGTTTTCCTCCTGTGAACCAGCTACGCAGTTTGAAACACCTAGTGAGCTCAGAGTTTAGGGCAATACTGGAAATGTTTTACAATTTTACTTGGTGATTGGATGGAATTTTGAACATTGATTTAGAATTTTATTAGAGCATAAGGGCGTCTTTCAGCATATCATTAAAGTTAAGTTGCATTTTTTTGCAGTAGTAAAACTAAAAGAATTTGTTTACTGTACTCTTGTTTACTGTACTGTTTCCTGATACTCATTTCTCTTTCAGTTGAAATGTAGCCAGTTATACAAAGGAAAAATGCCACTATTCAGTAGAAATTTGTAAAAGTTTGGATGGAAACTGCAAAAGTCACAGGAGAATGAAAACATGTTAGATTGCATTGTGAATAATCCCTAAAGAATTTATCAGAGTTTGATTTCTTTATTTCTACATTTTAGGAAAAACAGTAGATTCACAGTGAGGTGCAGGCAGCTGAGAAAGAAATAAGTCTTTGACCTGATAATTCAATTTAATGGGGATTAAGTCCATAAAGACTTATTCACTTGTAATAATTCTTTGTAGGTACGTTCTGCTAATCTTTAGCAGTTTTCACTGCTTGATCCTTTTATTTTGACCAGCTATTCTGAATTAGAAAGGATCTTTTCCATTAAAATATGTATCTACAGTTACTTTTTAATGCAAGTAGCTTCATTAATCTTCATATTACTTGTCCCATCTGCTTTGCTTTAATTTGGCTGGCATTTACACAATGAGTTACAGACCAAAAAGCAGAGCAAGTCTATTCCATGTTGCCTCGCTATAGAGACAAGCAATGTGCTGTGAAACCAGGCTCGGTTCTGAGCTGCCAGTCTGCTCACCCCAGCAATGTGCAATTTACCCGCTCTGTAAGGTCTCATTTTAATTCAAGGAAGAGACAGCATTTATGCACATGCACAGCATTTCCCCTCCAAAAGGCAAGAAAAGTGTCTACATATTTTGTCTGGCAGAAAACATGAGAGAACAGCTTTGCATAATCACATGGCAGTTTGCAGAATGAAGAAATCTCACTCTCTGAGCCCTTTTTTCCTCACATTCATTTCTTGAATCAGTTCTAATAGATTCAGAGTCCAGGTAATATTTCAATGATTTAAATATTCTTGTTTGCAGAAAAACAAGATGATGATGTCCTCTATCTCAAAGGATGACAAAGACAGTAGAGAAGTAGAAAGCCAGGGAAGGAGAGCAAACAATTTGCATTGTATGAAGTGAGACAACAGCACAAAAGGCAGGTGCAGTGAAGATGTCACTAGCCACAATAAGAGAAAATATTTGGTGGGGGGGGATGGGGGGACATGGTTAGATAGGACTCGGGACCTTTGATCTCTGTGGCAACAAGAATGTGGTTAGGGTCAGTGGTTCGAGGACTGGCAGGCTGTTCTGAGAATGAGATAATGTACAGGCCCAAGTGTGGCCAGGGCATGTCACTTCAGGTCACATCTGAATGCACAGTCTTCTCTGAAACCTGAGCTTCCCTGCCCAACACATGGCTTTCTCCCTAAGGGCAAGCACCAAAATGCTCACTCTTCCATGGGTACATGGGAGGTGTTTGCCTCGCACATGGTGGCTCAGTGGGTGCAGCACAATCCATGGAAAACAATACCCAGACTTCTCTACTCCGCCTGAGAAAGCTGGATTCCATGGGTGTGTGCCCACATACAGGACATCACAGACATCTTTCCCTGACACCATGGGGGACCCATTCTCACCAGACCCATGCTCACAAGACCAAGCATAGGGCAAGAGAGATCCTGACTCCGTGTATAAGCCAGCTCATTGCAAAGCTGGAACAAAGAAGGAGGGATACAGCAGCTGCATGTTCATGGACTTCCATAAGGTTTGACTTGCTAGTAAGTCATATAAATGAAAGGTCTTGCTAAAAGGAGATTACTGTTTTGCAGCCTGTAGTGTGCTAGATTTGATTTCTATCCAATGTCCAGACATTCTACTCATGGCAAAAACCAGTAGATGTCAGCTACAGACAGGTACAGAGGCAGTCCAAGCACTCAGTGGTGGCACAGCTAGGAGCAACCAGAACTACTTCAGACATACAGAAAGCAGAAAGTGCCTAAAGGGGCACAAAGGGGCAGTGGAAAAAAAAATCCATCGTTACTCTTCTATACTCCACTCCTTCAGCTTTAAGACCACAATTATTATTTGTTTTTTTACTACAGAGAAACCTTGACTTGGCTCTGGAGACAATTGTTAGCAGAGGCTAGAATTACAAATCCAAAAATCCAGGAAAGACTAAAACTACTCCACCCTTAGTCCACCAGAGTAGACAAAGGAATGAAAGCCTTTATATCACAGGACTTTACATACCCCATAAAAATTTTACTTTTGGGAACTGGAGAAAGATAAGGGACTAAAAATTAGCCACAAGTGCCTAAAGCTATGCTTGTACTCTTCTGTCTCACACTACAAAAATGTGGCATGAGAGAATGTGAGGTTCAGCTAATGCAGGAATGAGAAACTTCCTCTTACCTTGTCCTTACTCTTGACAGAATGACTTTCACAGCATTTCATCAAAAGCATTAGGAAAAGCAAGGGAATGTTTTTCTATTGTTCCAGTGCAAAAGGTGAGTTTCCTAAAAGCACATTTCTCAGACTTGCTTACATGCCTTTCACCTGAACTATTCAGTGTTACAAGTTTCAAAGACTTCTGTGGTAACTTAGGTTTTTCAAGTGGTTTCTTTTTTTCTCCCATATATATTACTGGCTTAGCACATTGCAGCTGTGATGTAGCAGATGGAAACTGTTTTGATAATTGATGCTCTGAAATACCATATGCATAGGCTGAGATATTTAAGTTCTGTTTAGTGTGTTTGTCTGTCTGTGTCCATATCTGCTTTCTCCTAAATACTCTGATTTGTTTACCACAAAACAACAACAAAAAATCTGGAAATATGGCTAAGATGAGAAGATTGTAGATCCCTGTCATACCGTTTACGAATTGGATGCAGAGACAAACAAGTCCAGATGAAGTATCATTCTCTTTTCAGTCTTCTCACTAAACTTAGCATGAGCTAGAGGTCTTTTACTGTCTCCTATCTATCAAACACATGTGTGCTGAGTATATCATTGCTATAAATTAACACACAGACAGCACTGGTACAACAGAGCTGGCATGCAGTGCAGAACAATTGCAAATCAAGTGTGAGACATTTTATCAGATATAGTCCCTGCTCAGTGACATTCATCTGGAGTTTTGCTAGAGGCCAGGAGTTCACCAGCAGGATGCACATGGCAGAACATTGTGAGATAGCACTCTTGGCAGTCCAGTTAAGTACTTTGCTTTCAGATTCAACATGATGCAGTCTCCTTGTTCCATCTTTTTTTACAGGTTCCACTGTATTCGTTGCATACTGTCACTCTGCTAGCAATGTGGCTGTATGGGGAATAATATAGAAATTACTTTAAACAGAAAAACAGAAATGTTGTGCCGCAGTCTTTTAATTTTTTAAATTTTATTTTAATTTTATTTTATTTAATCAAAGATCGTGCAGATAGTATAGAGGGGGCGCCTAACTCTGGCCATCTAAATCAAGAAGCTGAGTCATTCAGTCACTTTTAAAAATTCATAATCATGATTGTTGCCTGGAGGAATTTTTAAAACGCGACATGAATCGTGTCAGTGAGAACAGGTAACACACACTGTAAACAGGGTAATTAAGAGGGTGTTTATCTTAGGAAAGGACTTGTGATTTTCCGTGTGATGTCCCGGCACCGCCATTCCCTCCCGGCCGGGCCCACCAGGGGGCGCTGTGTCCGTGCCTGCTCCCGCCGGGATCGCGGCGCTGCTCGGCCTCTCCTGCCCTCACGGGCCGCTCCCAGCCCTGCCCGCACACCCCGCCGGGATCATCGCGGCGCTGCTGGGCCCCTCCTGCCCTCACGGGCCGCTCCCAGCCCTGCCCGCACACCCCGCCGCCAACGGGACCGGACGCGACGCGGCCAGGGCAGCCGGGGGGGCTCCCGTTCCGAGCTGTGCCCTAGGACCAAACACGGTCCGTCAGCAACTCGCGGCTGCAGGAGAGAAATGCTGAATTCTCGCTGACCTCGGCTAATTTGCGAGAGGCTGAAGGCAAGGATAGCTGTCTTTTTAGTCTTTTATTTCCCCCATAGCAAAATGTGTACTCAGTTTTGAGTAGTGCTATAAATAACGTAACAAATAATAACTGGGAGGCACTGGGTCTGCAGAGTAACAAAGCCCCGTGCTTTCATCTGGGCCCTGCAGAGCTGTGCCCTGTCTGCCCCTATTCCACTTGAAAGAGAAGGAATCTGTGTGAACTGGAAGGATTTTGTGTGGCTTTCAGCCTCTCTGCCCCTTTCAACACCGAGTGTGTGACCACTGCACGGCAAACCTGAGCCCCGCTCAGCTGACCCGCGGCTGAATCCTCAGTGCTGCCAACCCCCGGGAATGCAGGCGCTGGCTGTGTCCAGCTTTAGTTGCCTTAAGCCTTAGAGCCCCTGAAGGCTTTTCCGCTTTTTGTTTTCAGGATTTGTCTGCGGGCCAGCTGACGGCTTAACTCGGCTGACCTTCCTCCCCCAGCGAGGCTGACACCGGTGCACGGTA
Source organism: Eulacestoma nigropectus (assembly GCA_013397775.1). Classification (NCBI taxonomy): domain Eukaryota; kingdom Metazoa; phylum Chordata; class Aves; order Passeriformes; genus Eulacestoma; species Eulacestoma nigropectus. Next base: position 552,184 of record VZTE01004408.1, read on the forward strand.
TCGATCTCACTGCGGTACAGGAGGTGCAGCCAAAGCGCCGAGAGGCACTCACCTCGGACAGTGCAGTACAGTGAACTTTCAGAAAGTAAAAGTGCTTGGTCAGGAAGCTGGTAGAGTAAATCATCAAAAATACCCGCTGTCCATTGTGCCTCTTGACATTCATTGTGCTGCAGCTGTGACTTGTTTTATTGACTCATTATAAGGATATAATACATTGGGGAGTTAAAAACTTGCAAAGGGAAGTATCTGCTGTCCCATAAATTGTCTCTCTAATTTTGTTACACATTACATTTTAAAGGCAGGTCATAATGTTCCTGATCAGTTACCAAAAGGTAGGTCTCTAACTAAAAATTACTTGAGTGAGGAGCTGAGGAACTTGCTTCAAATTGGAGCACTGAAAATCAGGCCAGTTTGAATTAACTGCTGGTGGATCCTAGCTCTGAAAACATGGGCTGCTGTCGCCAAGTACAATGCTTGCCTTTTGAAACAGATCCAGGGAATGAACAAGCATAAAAATATTCCAGACAACTTCAGGGTGCTGTTCAGTGGTACTGACCCTGCCTGCACCACTGAGAGGCCTGACACAGCACAAGTGCTGTCACCACTGGATATGCATCTGCTTGACTCTGGACAGGTTCTAAAGCTGGAACCAAATCCACACTCTGCGTGTTGTACAAGAGAAAAATGGGGGATTGGGATAAGCAAGGGTCTGTTTTTTCCCCTCCAAGTACTCTTGCTTGAACTGAGTAGGTAACTGTACAAGTAAGCTGGATCATAGTGGGGGCTGCTTAGATTTTTGAACAGCTGATTGACTTTTTCCTCCCATTTGTTAATCTGATACATATTAGTTTGATAATTTCTTTCAGCAAATTTTTGAGCTGCAGCATTGAGAGCTGCAGCAAACATTTGTTTTGTTTATTGCTTATTTTTCAAATGTCATCAAGCACTAGAGGGTCTGCAGGAGCTCATCACTTCCCAGGGACAAGAAGACTGCAAGAACCTTCTGATGGGGAACAGTCCGTGCAGTCTTCTGCCTACAATAAACTTCTTTTCCCTGTATGTGGGCAAAAAGACAGAATATTACAGAAATTAAAAAACAGATGGAAGCTCTCATTGTGTTTAAGCTGCAGTATATATTAGGATATGGCATTTGTCTAATGATGAGTCCTATGGCTGTGTTAAAAAAGAATTAGTCTAGGCAATTTAGCCACCAGACAGCTATTGATATTAACAGAAGCAGGCTGATTGACTTTGCAAGTCTCCAATTATAATCCGTGCTATAATTATGATTATACTTCTCCATAGAGCACTACTGAGCTTCCACTTTTGACTCATACCAGATTCCCACTGAAATCAGCAGGAGCTGTGCTAGGGATGGGGCTTTCATAGGCAGCACTGTTTGTCCAAAAGTAAACAAGCTGTTCCCGTAAATTGCTTCCCTAAAATGGACTGTTTTCTCCTGGGTATGGTCATAGCTCTAATCAGGCATACAGCTTTTGCTTTGTTCTGACACAAGAGCAAAGTCGGGTTTAAGGCACTGGTAGTCTGATGTATCTTCAGACTTGTCCAGCACTGTACAAGTCTTAACTTTTACAAGTCTTAAGTTAGGGGCTAGCTCGAGTTTCCATCCAATAATTCAGTATCAAGAATACCCTGCTTGCCTGCAAATCTTACTCTCATTAGTTTTTGTGCAGACAAGTAAAATGTATTTAATTGATTTCATCTTGATTAAAAGGAGGTAAGTAGATTTACGCAAGAGGAGTAAATACTCAGGTTTACTGTGGAAAGCTTACAAAGGAAAAATCTATCTTCATCTCCTTACCTACGTTATTATGCACTCAGGAAAACTCTTATGTATTGATTGTGGGTGAAGTTGTTAATGGCCTGGCCAGCACTACAAGTGAGGAAACGTGTTTGGGAAGCAGCTTTCCATTTTTGTAGAAAAAGAGGAAAGAAAGACCATGAAGTGGGGAAAACCTGAAACAGCAAAATTCATAAGACTATAATTATTCATGTTAAGATGCACCATGTGAGAAGAAAATCTTCATGTTAGGAAGTGTCTGTAAAGGCTAGTTTGGTGACAGATTGCCCCCATTATCTCTATAATCCCTCGCTAAGCCATAAAAAACATATATCTCTCATCTTGCAAGCAGATCTGTGGAAGTACAATCCCGTGAGATTCTGCATGGCATTACCAGCTTCTTAAAGTTGATCAGAGGGTGGCATAGGGCTACCATCCCAGGCTGTGTTTGAATGTTCTTCTCTTATTTCTGGGAGAAATAGGATCTTCACCCCTTTGGTATTTTTCTGGGAACCAATGAGCATGTGTCAGAAGTATATGGACATTTCTTCTTGGAGAGTTTTCAGAAATATAATTACAGCTGTCCTTAAACATCATGTTCTGCACTTCCCCGTGTCCTGTGTAGTGCCCTGCTACATGATGGCTGTGTAACCTAAAGCCATGCTAGCATTTTAATCTTGGACTTTTTATTACCAGCTCCTTTAATCTCAGACTTTTTTCTTTTACTGTCTCATCTTTCCAAAATTTGCGTTATCAAATACTTACAGTCAATCTCTGAAGCGGAATGAAGAGTATCACTGGAAAGTTCACCACCACTGCAGTGTGTTACCCTGTGGTATTTGAGCACTTGCATACAGGAATGATTTCTGTCTCCTGAGAGGGCGAGGGCACAAGGAGCTGTCCTGGTTCTGCAGAGAGTATAATTTGGGTATTAGCCATAATACCACATAAGCCCCGTGGCTCTTTGAAAGCGGTATCAGGAGTGAGGCACAGCACGGCCATGGTTTCATAGCGAGTTTGGGGTCTTGCAGGACCTGGGTCCTGAGCACACCATACTTTTAACAACCAGCTTCTATGCTTCTCTTGCTAATCCATAGCCATGCTGCACAAGTCAGGAGAAGCCCTCTTACTGAGCACGTTAGCTTGCTTCTGTTGGGAGGGAAGCCGAAATTTCAAAAGTCGAGTCATCATTTTTTTCTCTACCTTACTTTTGCAAAATAGTAAGATGAGGCTTCCTAATGTGCCACCACTTGCAATTGATCAGGCAGTGACTGTGTCTGAGAGGGGCTCAGGGAGCTCCCACCTGGAGCCAGGTTAGTCTGTTTTCAAAATTCCCATGACCTGCAGCCACGGTGGGGGTGGCAGGAGCCTTTTCAAGAGACACGAGCATCATCTAGTGGTGAAACAAACCCACTCGATCACACCCCAAGGGCCACCATCTGCCCACTGGTTTCCATTCAGAGCACTGGGTGACACAATTTGTTTCTGCCACACTTTAACAACCTAATGCAGAATGTATGCACTAATGCTTCTTTTAGCTTTCGTCCGTGTGGGATTTCTTTGATGCAGGCTGATGGAAAATAGTATGAGCCCATAGCTAATCAGGCAGCAGACACTAATGGCTCTACAGCTGAGGTTCTTCTGTCCCTGTGATGGGATACAGAAAGGGTCTGTCTGCTTGGGAACAGTGGCTCCCCAGCTCCCCAGGAGTTAAGTGAGAATGTTGCAGGACAAAGGGCTGTTTAAAGCTGTATTTACTTGTATTGTGTGATGTGTCCCTTGAAGAAATGGACATCTGCGTTTTAGAGTAGATTTTTTCCCGAACTCCTTTGCCTTCTTTCACACATAAATCCAGATTTATTAGCAAAGCAGAGCATAAACATAGTCATTCTCTTGTACTGATCAAATATGAGAGGAGAAACATCTTCTCACCAGGAGCATCACTAGCAAAGGAACATGCAGGGACCGGTGGCTCAGCTGGTAACGCAGTGGAGTGGAGAAATACTGGTTGGTTATGTATAATTTTCCTGATGTGACTTCCTGGCATTTCATCACAGTAACCGTAATGGAACAAACCCAGCTCAAGGTACTGTGCAGGTCTTCTGAGGGAAAACAGACTTTGAATCTAGTCAGCTAGAACCCATCATGTGAAATTACTGCCAGTCATTGCTCAGTACACGTTTTCAAGTGCAGAACTGGAAATCCACCTTTTTTTGGAACAAAAGGGAACTTACCATATTTTCAGCTGATGCCAAGGACTGAGACTTTAGAAAAATTCCAAGTGCTTCCCAGTAGACTAGGAGCTGGTGGATAGAGGATGTGGAGCTACCCAGCCTTAGGAGCAGTGGGCAGTGAAAATCTGAGGATCCAGTCCCTCCTCTAGGGAGACAAACTAAGGACATGCCTTGTTCTTCGAATGGTGCTTCACCTCCCACCATTTCCTGCTACAGCAGGCCTTGGGGAGTCACGCCATGCAGGTTTCGTGATCCTAAGGGTGAATGCACGGGAAAAGAAACAATCAGCCAACAAAAAGCCTAATAAAAAGCACTGAATCCCTTTGCAAAGCTGGCTGTGGAATAGGGTGCTGGGCAGGGCCCGGATCAGCCAGGTAGTCAGGGGCTCTTGGCAAGCCGAGGGCAGCGAAGCATATGGATCTTTCCCGTGTCGCTCTGCGCCCGGAGCCATCAAGGGAAGGGGCTCAAAAGCCGCCAGCTCTCGCTCTTTGCCAGCCCGTCGGCTTCTATCTCCCGCTCCCGGGAAAGCGCACCCAGCGGGGATCGCGCTCGCGCTTTCATTTGTCAGCCCGCCTGCGTCAGCACTGATACCGAGCTCAGCTGCTCATCATCCCAGCTGATAATGTCGCGGGAGGAATTAGGCAAGGCATGCTGGTAGGAGGGAGAGAGAGGGCTTGAGGGAGAGTAATCACAGGCACAGTGATGGGAAATAGATGAGATCAGAAAAAAACAACCCTCAAACAGGCTATTCTCAGGCTAGAAGAGAGTGTATTTTTAGGAGATGGGGCTGTTTCAGTCCCAGCTGTGGGGGACACATGGGATAGCAGCAGGTCTCCCTGGGATTTCAGCAGGGCTTGCCTCAAGGCTGAAGGGTGGGGGTTGCCCCAGGGCACTTGGCATTCAGCCGAGTTGCAGAAAAGCTAAATGGGTGGGCTGAGAGGCTGGGTTGTCCCCTTATCCACAGATGAGATGTGGCACAGGGGAGAGCTCAAAGATGCCGCTTCTGCATGGGCGCTGTGCGGGCTTTCCCTCTTCAGAGAAAAGTGGAAAGCTTTTTGCTTACACAGCTTCTGCTTGAGATTCGGAGCAGTCTTTCCCCATGAGAACAGTGCTAATAAGAAGAGGCCATGCCACAGTCTGATGAAACCCGGGGAGGTCCTGACCATGCAAGCAGCGCTATTCACTGCGCAGCAGCCAGCTGGAGTCCAGTCCCCAATATCTCCCTCGACAGCAGACAGAGCAGAGTTCTCTGTCAAAAGAAGGCATATATTTAATAAATTCCTGTGATGCTGTAAAACTCAAATTTAATTTGAATTTTTTTAATATTCCTTTGCATTTTAACCACTGCTAGCACTAGAGCAGCATTATACTGCTTCTGGTTATTTCCCTACAGAATGTGTCTATTTCAACTGAAATTCAGCAAACATTTTGAAAACACTGGCGAGGTGAAGGATGTTTTGCAAAATCTTTATCTGTGTAACCTAAATGGACCTGGCAACAGAACAGATTGTGCTCTGAACTTGGGGAAGAAGGTGAAATAGCTCATCCCCATCAGTTCTGCTCTTTGTATGTGGCAGTAAATTCAGGGTTACTGTCCGTCTCCAAATGCTGCATGGCATCTGGAGCTACAGTCCCTGGATTGTCTGTTTTTGTGCACCGTGTAGCTGCTTGATTCTCCCAAAAGCCACAAAGTGACCCTTGGAGAAAAGTCGTGTATCCAGAGCACCAGTCTGGGCTGACCATAGAGCCAGAGACCAGAATTCTCAGCTTAGAAAGCTGCCTTTCATGGGCACTAGAGAATAAACAAGTGTCACAGTGCAGAATGAGTTTTTTTTTTTTAATGAGTGTTGTGTCATGACTAGCATATCTGGAACCTAATACTGTAATAATTTATGTCCATGTGTTGCTTTTTTTTTGCACGTGTGATTAATTTTTGGACATACATTTCCATATCTCTAAGCGTTCTGCAAAGTTCAGCAGTAACTTATTATTTAACAACCAAAACAGTTGCTTTCTCACACCTTTTATTTTCCTTTTTCTTCTTGCTAACTGGCCACCAGGAGAAACACCATTAGAGTGATGCTGAAATCAAAAGCTTTAGCTACGATTTTCAGAGTGACTGAGGGAGAATTGTCAAGGAAAAAGTATCTGCATATCTGGTCTCAAAAGGTAAGCCCAAAAAGGAGACACCTTGGTGATTGAATTCTTGGCCAATGGTTACATTTGAACATTCAATTGCTGTGATGGCAAAGCCTCCCTCAAAATTATTTTTTTTGTTTGACACCTAAGTTAAATGACATTTAATTTCATATTCTTCCACAAAAGTTATTCCATATTTTGTCTTTCCTTTTGAAACAGGCCTAGACTAGGCAGGCATCATTTGCTAACAAGCTCAAGAGGAAAAGCCTAGATTACACAAGTTAAAAAAATAGGTGAAGGGCTGGCAGTTTTGGCAGAAAGCACTTCATGGCCCCTTAGTGAGGATCATAAGCTATCACCTGTCACCTAGCTCATAAATCACCAGATCAGAGCAAGTCTGATTATTATTCCACATGTAAAAATATTAAAAATAAAATTCATCACCATGATTTTCACATTGTTTGTTAGTCCTCTAATTGATTATGCGCTGCAAAGCTTTTCACTAAGCAGTGTTGCTCTTGGGTTGTCAGGTAGGGTTTTGGGGAAAAAATCACTGGTCACAAAAACGGAAAGAAAGTTGTGTTCATCAGAAACACCCTTGGCACTACTGCCAGGCTCAGCTCCTGCTTTTGGACTCCAGCTGCCTGGTGTTTCTGCTGCCCCTGGGGTCTGGAAGCAGGAGACTGTCAGCAGGATAACCGTCCTCCTTGAACAGCAGAAGTCTCTCAAATTATACAACAAAGTCTACAAATAATCACATCAGCTTAGCACTAACATGCTTAACACTTAAACTCTGGGTTGTTTGTCCTTATTTCATTTCAGTTTTTATTTGGAAAATTCAAAAGCTGGTCCCTCTATAATCTTTCAGCTGAGCTTCACTTTATTAGTGCATTGTGGGGAGTCTTCTGAAATGCATCCTAATCTCATCCCCACCTAGATTTACCTGGTTTCTCCATTCTGCCTGAAGGAAGAGCTTTTTGCTGCACAGTGCGTACATGTCCAGCACAGCTTTTGATGTGATTGGAGGGCATCTTCCCTTTCTGCAGGTATTCCCTGCAAGAATTACCAATGCTTTTTTTCTTCTTTCATTGAAGCTGACTTTTTCCCCAAGGGCTTTGCTCACTGCAGTTGCAGTGTCGGGGTGCAAATGCAGCACCAGGGAGTAAGGCCCTTTGTTTTCAATCAGACCCTACAGGGTTATCCAGAGACTTAATTCACCATATAACAATCTAATTCCCATGAATTCAGCACATGCAGGTGCTTCTAGAGAAGCTGTAACCAGCAGCTCTTGGATAGAGCAGGCTTTGGTGCTGCAGGGGTGGATTTCATGGCAGGCTGGTCCAAATACCGAGTCAGTTGAGGCTTAATGGTGACCTTACCCCTCCTCAATACAAACCTGGGGTCCGTTTGGCTCAGAAGGGACTCTTGTCTAAATACTTTCTTTGTTCCGTATTCTGCCCCTGCTCTGCTTCTCACGTGCTGCATCCGTGCTCTGCCCCATGCAGTGATGTTCCAGCCAGGAGGGAGAACCCCTCTACGACCTCTGTCCTGACCTTACCTCAGAAAAGCTCAGTCATTGGACATGTTAGGGCATTCCATGGAACCTGGGCCTTAACAGGAGAAAGCTGAATTGAGAAAGTAAGTGAGGTCTGGTGAAGGGAACACATGAAAATGAGACTTGCCTCAGGCCAGCAGGAAATACAAAGTGGACCTCAGAGGCTTCTGCCTTGACATCAGGGTGTATTTTGGGCTGAAGTAAAAAACAGCTCTACGTTAGCTTCTATGAATAAAGGAATTGAGACCAGAGCTGAATGATCAGTGACTGTTGATGAAGGAAGAAAATGACTGGCTACAGGCTGAAAGTCTGAAAAAAATCCCATGCTTTTTCAGGATGGATGTGAGATGAGACAAGACACAGCTGGTATAGCATCCACAAGTATTGAAGCAATGCCTACCAAAAGGAATGCAGTGATAGTGGGACCACCTCCCAGTCTCCATGTCACAGAATGAAGATGTCCAAGAGTAACCAGCACAGGGGCTTCTGCACCCAGGGCACAGGTTAGACAGGGTTGTGTTTGGGCTTTCCATCCCAGTGGCAAGGGGCAGCTGATAGTCATGTCCCTCTCTAAGGAAACTTCAAATGCTTAAATATCCCAAGGTGCAAAACTTGTTGAAACCTGTGCATTACATCTCTGCAACCTGTGGCACATCACAGGAACCAGTGCTAGTGGTGTCCATTTTTAGACCAGTGGGTGAGTTAATGAATTGTCCGCCATACTTGCTACTTACTGAACACTATTTATTCTCACTTTATAATACCAGCTGGAGGTCAGGAAAATCAGAGTCTGTATATTTCTCAGTATATATCTACATACACACAGAATAAACTGTACTGAAAATATGCAAGGTTGAAGACTAAGGGAGAAGAAGTGTTATCCACGTTTCATAGATGGGGTGCTGAAGGAAGAGGAGATGACATGAGTTCCAGATCATGCTCAATGTCTGTGATAGATCAGGAAGCTCAGGTTTAAGGAGAAAACCATCCTTCCTTCCTGGAATGAAAAGAAGGGAGCTAATACACACAGGAAAGATGGGATTGTACCTACTGTAGAGTATTTGTAGTGTTAAAATAACCTTAATTCCCTGCATGAGACAGTCTCCCTGCTTTTTCTTCATTTTGCATTCAGTATTCTAAAGCAGGAAGTGTGACACTTACTTGATTCTATTTTTTAAAAATTTTTTCATTATTGCAGAAAAATCTGCAATAAATCATGCTCAGAAGCTCTGGGAAGTTTGCAAAACCAAGCCCTACTCAGCTCCAGGCATTTATACATGATGCATACACTCATCAGTGCTCACTGCTGTTGTTTCTCTGCCAATCACCTTACCCAATGTGAAGATGTATCACAACACCGAGCAAACATGGAAACAGCCACTTTAATCAACCATATTTTCCCCATCTGGTAACTTTCCTTTAACATGGTAGTCCAGCTTTCACACAGATTTTATAGAGAGAAAGTTTACAAGCAATAAAAACAGCCAGTATATATGCAACAAACAAACCAACAACTCCCCCCCCCCCC
>VZTE01004408.1:562633-591548 GCA_013397775.1 Eulacestoma nigropectus
TTTCTCCTTCCTTCCTTCCTTCCACTTGGCCTTCTCCTTTTTCAGCAGCAGCAACACCTCAGTCAAATTTGGCAAAGGAAGTGAGGGAAAATATCTCAGAGATACTAAGTTCCTGCAGTTTTTGCCAAAATCAGAAAGAGACCCTGCTGGAGCCCACACTGGGGGAGCATCCAGTCATTACATACACATCTCCCAGGTGCTTCAGTCATTTGCTGCTTTTTGTCCAATGATTTCTGGTCTTTGCGCAATTGAGAGGCCAAACACCGGTATTGCCGGTGGGATGGGGTGGGACACAGGAAGGGCACGGAGGGATTACCGGGGTGCTGGATGCAAGAGGTAGAGCTCTGCAGCAGGGGTAGAAGTGGAGCTGGAGAACTGGAAGCACTTCTCATTGGGCTGAGGATGTGTACAATATGTGTGAGTATGGCACCTAAAGTTAGTGAAAAGAAGACGTAATCCAGAGAGCAAAACTTTGCCTATGATATTAACTCACCTTGTCTTTTTTTCTGTGTAGAACTTAGAGTGAATTAAAAGCAGTAAGTCTAATTAGATGTTTCATAATTTATGTTTCACATAAATAGTTGTTTCTAGTGAGTGCAATGGAAATATATTTTAAGAGAAAAGGGAGAAGAGGGGGAAGTGTTTAAGTCTCAAAACCAAGGAAAGATAGGTATCTACATTTAAAATGTTCTCAATTTCCAATTCTTTATTCTACCACTTAACCATTTGCTTTGATAAAATACATTTGACTAATTGGCATAATTTTCTTTGTTAGTAACAGTGAAAGGTGATCTCAGACTCAGTTAAGAGATGCTTTGCAGCCTGTGGTGATTCCATGATAAGGTGAACTTACTGTGCAACTTATAGTTTTGGTTTAGTGAGGATAGGACAGTACTGTCTCCTCTTAGGTGCTTGGGCAGTTTTGAGAGCCAGTGATATCCAATACCAAGTCAGCAGAGAGGAATGTCTTATGGGCAAATGCAAACAACTATCTCCAAGCATGAAAGCAGTGGGAAAATATATATGGCCATAGGAAATATTTATGGTCCATGATGGGAACAGTGTAAAAACATAGAAAGCGAGAATCATTATGGCCAGAGCAGTCAGGGGTTACCTGACACCAATATATGGGAACCTAAATTTTTCTAGTTCCATGCAGGTGGAATTCTTCATTCTAGCAAAGTTTGCTGGCATGGTGACTGCTGTGTTCCATTGTGTACTCACCAGAGGGTGTGAAGACAGTAAAAAATAACTAAAATAAATTCTTAACTGAGGAGTTTTTCTGGTATGCGCTTATATTTTTATTCAATGTACTGAAATATACAATGTTGTTAAATGCAGAAATAAAATAAATTGACAAATTTGACTTTAATAATTTCATCTCTATTCTCCTCTGAAGACCAGTGTGCAATCTATATGTGATCTAATATGAAATTCATCAGTAGAAGTTTAATTGCCAGCATATTATCATCTGAGACTTTTCTTCATCCTGGAATATTTCAGCATTAATCTTTGCAGCTCTGCACAGGCAAGATGCTGGATGAGGAATGCACTTTAAACAGCTTCTCCAAAAACAGTTGAATGTGCCCAGTGATCATCTCCTGCAACTCCAGCTGCACACTCAAAATGTCAGGACATTTCGGATCAGCTTTTTCCTGTATGCCTTTGTTGCTGGTGGTGATGGTGGTGGTTTAGGTGCAGCTGAAGCAGTTGTGCTATATCTGGGTAGAGGAAACCACAGCATTTTTGCAGAGCAAGCATGCGCCAGGAAGTTGTCCTATATTCCATTTTGGCATTAACTCCTATATTCTCCCATTCACTTCTCTGATATAATTTTGTTTTAAAGCAATCTAACAAAAAACAGGCTTCTTGAAAACTGATAAAGGTTTTCTTGCTCTTTTGACTGTAGTGGTGCTGTGCTGTTCTGGCTCAGCTTATCAGCACAACCTTCATTAACTGCTAACCTTTCTGAAGATATGAAGGGGAGGTGATAGTTTTTCTTCTCCTGATGAAAAAGATTTGTGAGGTCTGCCAGACCAGAGACTGCTGAATTTCTCATTCTCTAAACCCTTTTTTTCTGGTGTTTTTTTTTTTTTTTTTTTTTTTTTTTTTCACCTTGCTGGCAAGGTTGAGAGTAGCTGACATTTTGGGATGACAAGCATCCCACCCAATGTGAGGACCCACTGCTATCAATTCACACAGGACCTCAGATTATTCTAGAGATGAATCAACCGAATAGAGTAGGAGGGGTGATTATCATAAATATCTGGCTCTTTCATAAATAAACCGTTTATCCTAAGATCTGTTAATTAACTTTATCAAGACTGAAAGATGAATATGTGCCTTAGTCTCTAGGTGCCAGTAAGATAATAATTTTTGCTTATAACACTACCAATCCTACATGAATCCCTACCTTAATTTTTTAACCTTAAGAGTTTTGTGTTTCTCCCTTGACTTTGCCCTGGTGCCTGACCTTTGAGCAGACACACAACAGCTGATGGGAATTTAGAGCTGCCTGTTTGCAAAGTCCTTTTCTGTAGGACGTAATTTCAAGTCCACCTAGTTCACAAAACTGAGTCATCCTATGCCTGGGTGTCTGTCTGTCTGCATTGTTCAACCAAAGTGTTTTGACCTCACAGGTGCTCTTGACTCAGTTTTGGAGCTTCCCCAAATACCTGCACTGGGCAGAACATTTCTTGAGTTATATGTGAAGAATAAGGCCCACAGATTGGCCATCACTTTTTCATTGTCTGGCCAATTTTGGCCAAATTTGCTGAAAACATGAAGGTCACAAAATTATCATTGTCCTATGCTTTCAAAGACTGTCAGTCAGAGAATCATTTGAACAAGTTACTGAAGGTACAATGTACTGGCAAGGGAAGATGGGTTTAGTTTTCTTTTGCATTAGTTTGTTCTACTCATAAGCCAATTAATTAAGAAGGAATACATTAAGTCACAGTGACTTTTCATCTCCACTCCTATTACGTGCCACATGCCTGTCCTTCACATGGTTGTCGCTCCAAAGTCAAATCCTACAGCTCTCCCATCTTGCTTTGAAGCATGGGCTGAAAATGAGGCCCCTGCAGAGGTTTCACTGTACCAAAGTTCTTAGCATTGCCATTATGTATTTCGTTTGGATCCAAGTGGCAAAAAGTACAGCAGTGTAGAGCTTGTTGCCTTTGCTTAGCTGTTGTGTTTCCTGAGCCTTTATCAGGACACACAAACAGCCATCAGCCTTTCCCCTTTTTCATGAGCTGCTATGAAAATTGGTTCAGTCAGCTGCATGTGCAAGTCTTCCTGTGGTTTTAGAAACGGCAGCAGTGGAGCAACATTTAATTTGCAGCTGCTTTTTCTTAACCTCAAAGGGAAAAGGTGGTAACTGGTAATTGCATCACAGCTGGCGAGCACAATTTGCTCTGACTCCAGGTGTCCTGGGACCAGCAAACCTAACCAAACACAGATCCAAAGCACCATGTGTGCAAACCTAAGCCCAAACCACACTGCACAATGTCTGTGTTTATTGTTCCTGTGGATTTGGAGGCAAGAAATCATTTACCATCTCTCAGACCTCCTTGGCTAATGCATGCAAGATATAAAAGATTGCAGGAATGCTGACATATTCACTGGTGAGGGCAGTCACATGCTGAAGATATGTATGTGGCAGTTCTTTCCAAAAGAGCTTGAAGCTATCCAGATCAGCCATGTACCAAGAAATAGGTTGCAAAATCTAGTTTTGAGGCATCATTCTTTTATTCTGGACCTCAGGAATTTTGTGGTTTTTCTGAGGTTTGGTCTTTTTTGTTCTCTGATTCTGGCTGCAGCGTGGACAGTGGGTAGGTGGTTTTGTGTGAAAGGCTGCAGGGGCAAGATTCCAGGGTGAATTCTGCAAGTTTACAAACTCTTGCTGTTGTTTCTGCCAAGAGTGACCGTTGTCCTTTCTCCTCTTCCCCCCTCCCTTCTCCTCCCTGCTCTTTCCTTGCCAAGACTAAAGATGTCACTGTAGGAGGTAAGAGCTGTAAAGGTCTGTGCTGCTTTCGAGCAGCTTGCAGAGAAGCTGTGATGATGGAAATACAATGAAAATTGGGTATATTCTAATTAATCTCGGGAATATTGCCATCAGGACTGCAGAGTATTCCCCTGGAAAAGTTGCTTTTAAGTGGCTGATTGTGTGTTTGTCCATGAAGCTGTTATCAGACCACATAACAGCTTTGGGGAAAGCTTGTGAAGAATGTTCTTGAATAGGCTTCCATCAGAAGAGGAGGGGTGGGAAGTCAGCTCGGGTGCTGAGAGGCAGTCTGTTGCTTTTAGGAAATACAGCAAACAGCCTTATAGGCGAGCAAAAGAAATGGGAAAAAAACCAACATGGCTCTCTGTTTAATGGCTCAGAAGCTTCGGGGCACCTCACCCAGCAGTACCCAGCAATTACAGACTGATGATTCCTTAATCATCGCACACAGATGAAAGCTTTTCTGCACCAGAACAAATATCAAATCCTACTGCCATGCACAGCGACAGAATCTGGTAAACTATTTCAGCCTAGCTACAAAATTAATCTGAAACAGACTGGCAACAGACAATAATAAGGTGTAACCCTGGAGCTTTACTGCTGTTCATTATTTTTTTATTAGTGAGTTCAGAAGCTGCTTCTGTGTGATGTGGAAAGGTCCATTTCAAACAGCATTGCAGGGTGGTGTGGGGCATTTTCCTGGACTGTCTTGCCTGCCATACGGCCTGAGATGCTTGTATTTAAAATGAGCCTCCCCCTTCCCCCTCACCCCTTTCCAAACCTAGAGTTAATTCGTTCCCACACCTCAGTTTGTGTGAACAGATGCCTCCGTCTCTGAGCTCACAATTGCTGGCTGGGAAGTGATTCAGCTACTAAACATTTGTAAGTGAGCAGGGGAATAATCATTGGGTATTGCCGACATCTGAAAAAATAATCTTGTGTTCATGACTTTACTAGCAAATTAAAAAGGACAAAAATAGAGGCCCGAGCTGCCTTGAGCATGGCTGTATCTGAAGTCACCTGCAGCAAGGAGCTGTGCTTAGCAGTTCCTTGCTACAGACAACTTCAGATGCAGCTGTGCTCTAAGGATGAGCCCATCCGCATGCAGCACTAGACGTGAACAGCTGGACAACATCCCCACATGGACAATGCTGCTGACTTGCAGAGCAGGAAGAGCACTGAAAGAACAGGGTCAGTTTGGTAGCTATGGAGATTGCCTCCATGTCTTCCCACTGCTGTCTTCTATCTTGCCCACAGTTCTCAGTTGGGAAGTTTGACTTATAAAGAAGCATTGCTAGCTCCATGGATGGTTACTATAATGTCAAATAGATGAAGCCACAAGGGATGTGGGGACATGGTATTCCTGTACCTGGGGGAGGTGCTGCAAAGCACCACATGCTGCCTTCAGTGTAGCCAAGCTTTGCCACAGAAGATGCCATGAAGAAACAAGAACAAACTAAAAATCCCAAACTCGTGGGTTGCAAATGTTTCTGATTCACTTCCTTTTTTTTTTTTTTAATCTCCACAATAAGCAGTTTGTTTTTATAGTCTTGAGTAGTTTTCTTGCACGCAGTAAATACATTGGATTCATCTTGAAGGTTGAGCAGTTTCTTAGTCAAAGTAGCTGAAACAGCTTTTCACAATTTATTAATCATTGTAGATGCCTTTTTTTTTTCCTTTTTGATTAAATTGTGTTCAGTTTCACAAATAGAAATTTGGGGATTAAGCTCATACAGTGGTATTAGCGAAGAATGTCAGTTTGGCTATCTTTTGTATTGTATAATCTGAAGTGCAAAAGGATGAATCCAGCAAACAGCCAAAAATAAAACAAAAAGTTTATGCCAGAACAATAGCACCTCTGCAGCAAATTGACTGCAGCCTTGTCTTTTGTAATCTCTCCACTGTAATTTTCTGTTAAAAAATAGACAACTTTTGGGTGCCACAATATAAGAAGGATACGAAGCTATTAGAGAGCATCCAGAGGAGGGCAACAAAAGTGGTGAAGGGTCTGTACGGGAAGCCATGTAAGGAGTGGCTGTGGTCACTTGGTCTGTTCAGCCTGGACAAGAGGAGACTGAGGGAGACCTCATTGCAATTTCCTCACGAGAGGAAGCGGAAGGGCAGGCATTGATCGCTTTTCTGTGCTGACCAATGACAGGGCCTGAGGAAATGGCCTGAAGCTGTGCCAGGGGAGTTTTAGATTGGATGTTAGGAAAAGGTTCTTCACCCAGGGGGTGGTTGGGCACTGGAACAGGCTCCCCAGGGAAGTGGTCACAGCACCAGCCCGACAGAGTTCAAGAAGCGTTTGGACAATGCTCTTGGGCACACAGTGTGACTTTTTGGGCTGTCCTGTACAAGGCCAGGACCTGGACTCGAAGACCCGTGTGGGTCCATTCCAACTCAGAATATTCTATGATTCTATAATAATTCCAGTTACTTGTTCAGGAATCTGTGGTCCTCTCGGGCTGAAAAATCTAAATTTCAGTCAGTCATAAAAATAAAAATAATGAACGAAGACTGCAGATCTAGTCCTATATTTCTTTAGATGGGCGGAACTATGATCCAGCGTCAAAGAACTAATGTGTGATGGAACTGGAACCCCACACCTAAACCTCTTCAGATGTCCAGACATTAGTGTTCCTGTGTAGTCTGTATATGAAGTGACCACAACTATGGAAGGAAGTTCCAAGATCCACTCCTGGGTACAGGTGAGGCTTTCCAGGTGAGGATTGTATGCTTAATACAATTTGTCTGCTTTGAAGATCCAAATCCATCATATAGATGTTAGGGCTGACTTCTTCACTGAGCGCTTTTTTGCCTCCACATGAAGAAATGGATTGGCATAGATGTTATTCTGCTACAAAGGTTCCACAGAAAAATTCTCACTGTTTAGAGACAGTACTGAGTATTGCCACTCTAATTGCAGATAAGTATCTGCACAAGAGCCTGTTTTGTATGGCAGTACTAGAACTCGCAGTACCACAACTACATTGATTTCACTCCTCCTGCAAAGCAGCCAGTAGCAGTCCCGTCATCAGGTTAACAGGCGGTCCACAGGGTCCTATTTCTGGTTAAAAAAGAGTTATTAGTTTTCAAGTGATTATTAGTTTTCATCATGATAAAATCCCGTCTGTAATTCTTCCAAGGAAAAGAAATATTTCAACAAGTAAAAATTATTACCATTACCTAAAATCATTGTGGCTGCTCACTAGTTTCTTGCTGTAGCAAATAGCATACAGTGGTGTCCAGCAAGCCAGCTTTGAACCGGGTGAATTAACAGAAGGAGACATGAACATATCGTACCACTATGAGCAAGTAAGTGGATCACTATGAAAATTACCAGAGAAGGGAGGTTTTGCAAGGATTCAAATGTCGTGCTTAAGGGAGCATTAAAGCTCCTTGGCATAAAAGTACCTCTAGCAGGAAAGAGTTTTCTGTGAGGAATTAAGAGGGTAGTTAAATTAACAAGTGTTTAACTCTGACATCCTATCAAAAGATATAAAATAAATAATAATGAATGAGAGGCATCATATGCTCATCACAAAAATGAAGATGTTGAGATAGACTCCATGCACTGACAAAGTCCTTGGAAGCCTCTGTGGGTACATGGCCAGCCTCTGGGGCACACACTGAATCTTACATGTACAAATATAGCTGTAAGAGCCACCCCACCCCTGGCCCACACACACTCCTACATGGTCCCAGGGTCACTGCTGAATAATAAAGAGCAGAATGATGTTTATATGTCTCATGAATAAGTCCAGACTGAATTTTATCAAAGTCCTGCATTCCTGGGAGGAACTCCAGAACCATTCTCCTGGATCTGTCACAGATCAGCTGAGATGCCCTGCCACAGTTCCCAGCATGACCAGTATTTATCATATGGTCGTGTGGGCAGAACTGGATCCTACCCACTACTTCCTGCTGAACAGAACTCAGTTCCCGGTCTGGCAGTCCAGCCTGGATCTTTGAAGTGCCAGCACAAAAGACATCTTGAGCAGCATCTTGTCACAGGCTACATAATTGTAAGTGTATTAAGCTCACAGGTTGCACCAGACTGGGAAGAACTGTGGATATGTTGGAGGACAGGATTGTAAATCAAAATTAATTTGAAAAGTGTGGTTAATTGAAGACCCCCTTCAAAATGTCATGGAACGTGAAAGAGTGAGGTGGACGAATGCAGAAATACAGGAATGTATATGAATTGCATGAATAGCAGCTTTCCAGGGATGAATTCTGCTAGCATTTTCAAAAGATAACAAGTTGACCAGGAGTCAGAAGCATCACACTGAAAAGAAAATACCATATTGCAGGGTGGGATGTACATTGGAGCACAGCCTGAAAGTAACTCTTGGCTGGACTGGCAGTGGATGTTCAAGTAAGATTTACTCAGCTGGACTCTTCAAGCATCAAAACTCTCCTTCCTCTCCTGTTTGAAAGAGCAAGACAGATCCAGAGTAAAACTGATAAATTGGGATGAATTCTGTGAACAGCAAACAGTAGCAAAAAGGGACAAAGTGAAGCAAGAGATCATGTTATGGACTCGTTTACCAGCAAAATTATTGTAGCAGTTCAATCTACCTCCCAAGTTTGCTTTTCCAGTCTGAAAGGAAAAGCAGACAGCCTCCTTTCCCATTACTAGATGGAAGCAGCAATATATACATGTAAATGTTAGCCTGATGTCAGTTTTTCCCTATGCCTGCGTAAAGAAATTTGGGAACTCTGATTAACTTGAGTGAAGCAGATCCGGAAGACAACATTACTGCATAAACCTTCTCCAGTGTATTTGCAAGATACTGTGCACAGCTACAAAGGCCTCTCTTCAATGGGATTATTAATTTCAGTCTTCTCTTATTTAATTAGTTCATATAAACTCTCTAACATCATCTCAGTCAGGGCTCAAAAAACCTCTGCCAAAGCCTCCAGTGAAATCCCTCCTTGGCAGACATAGGTCTCAGAAATTTGTTTTCATTTACCTTCCCACACTCACCTCCAGCATTGCTATGGTTCTTATAATCTCAGAATTTGGCTTATCACACAAAATCCAACACTGTACAAGCCCAAAACTTCTTAATCTTGATAGTAGACTTTGTATGCAGTTTTTGCTTCTTAATTTTTGCAATTTTTTTCTCAGCATTTTAATTTACATATGCTTAGTCCATCCAAGCTTTGTCATATTAACACAGAAGAAAGATTATGTAAGTAAATCTGCCTTTCTTGCATTTTCTGCCAGTTTGGGTCTAGAAAATGATATGATGTTATGATAATATTTTAGAATTGATGATAACATTATATAGTGATGTGAGCCCCCAGCAAAGGTCTTTTAATGGGTAAGCTGTAGGCTCTACTCACTCATCTGGGGTGGCAGGAAAGGAACATCTGAGGAAGGAGCAAATCACATCTTCTGTTTTCAATTAGCCTGCATCAGCCTAGCAATAGCGGGCTGAAAAGCAGGTTCTGGACTGCTAAGAAATATGTGATAAAGCATCATTTGCAGAAGGTTTTAAGTTGACTCACTGGGTCTTGCAGCTATACTGTTTCCTCACACTAGGATCTTTTGATCTTTTTTTTTTTTTTGCTTACACTGTGTTTTACTTAGGGGTTCATTTTTAACATCTCTTGTGTGAAAAGCACTGTAGTGAAGAGAGTGGTAGACAAAAAGCCTTCCCCTGACAAGATCAAGGATGATAAAGGTATGGAAGTGATTTTCCTTATTTAGAAAGGAATGATCCATCAAGTGCATTTTGATTGAAAAAAAATGAACCACTATCTTAAAAATCATCATGTAAACACCTAATATGCCTGAATGTGAAGAAGACTATGTACAGGATTTTGGAGACTGGTGCCTAAAATGGATCTCATTGGCATTAATCACTGTTACATTGCATCCCTTGGGGCCATTGTTTGGGATTTAGGCTCCTGAGACTAGCAGACTCGGTGTACATAGGAACTAGGATTTTTTTTTCTTTTTTTTTTTTTTTCTAATTTTCCAAAAATCAACAGCTTCTCTTCCAAATAGCTGGAGCTCAGACACTGCTGCTTTGAGTTTTTCTGTAAACCTCAAGGGTCCTGCTTCCATCTGGAAAGGCAGACACTCAGTTCATCAGGCCCAGAAAATAACTTAGAGAGGGGGAGAGGTATGCAAAGCTTTCTGTTGCTTTGTGTAATATTGTAAAGTAATCCAAATATCCTATAGACGTCAGAGCAATATTTAATAAAACACTGGTGTCTCTCAGGTCCATAGGAAAACAGCTGAGATTCCCTGGCTTCAAAAGTCATACTGAAAATTATTTTTACCCCAGAATCCTATAAGATGACTTTAAAAAAAACCCCTAACAACAGCTGTTTTCTATGAAAAGGTATTGGATTTTGGAAAAATTTATTGCTTAATTATCTAATATGGAATCCTCCCAATATGGTTATAGTGGGAGTCAGCAGATGGCACTGTTACTCATAGTGATAAAACTTCTTTTTACAGCTGTGCAAAACTTGCTACGCTTTTGAGTAAGTTCTGCATTGCTGCTCATTTTCTAATGAAATGTCCTTGGCCAAAAATGAGACACTGGCTCCCCACCTCACCTTATCAAACCACCAAAAATACTTTGGACGGATCTGGCCTTAGAAAACTGTTCAGATTCCCAAGAAAGGGGGTTGATTGCATGCTCTCTTAGTACCTCTGCTGAAAACCAAGGATTAAGTAAAGGCAACAGCGATCCTTGTCAGGACTTGTCTGCTGGGAAGTTGATGCTTTCAAGGATGCTGGTGCATGAGCCATATGGAGTCCTTCTTGGAGGCTGTGAGCACTAACGGAGAGGGTGAAGGGGGCAGCTGAGGCACTTTAGAGGACAGCAAGAAGGCCTTGTAAACAAGAGGAGACTCACCAGGAAGAAAACTGTGGAAGCACTTGAAAATCCGAGGTAGAAACACAGATAGAGAGCATTGGGAAGTGTGCCCAAAGGCAAGGCCATGGGGCACTCAGTGATGGTTATTAATTCCTTGGGAGGACTCAGCATCTCTCAGGAGATTGCTGGTCCAGTCTGAACTATTTACCACACTGATCCCATGGATGGAAAGAAACAGTGCATAACACCCAATAATTTTCTCGATAACTGTATCTGTCTTCATTAAGGTTGTTTTTTCTCCTGTGAGTGAACAAAAAACCTCTGTGAACAAATTCCACTTGTCAATATTTCACTGGTGCTTCTGGCTTCTGTTATTAAGATTGTGACATCAGTCACTTAAATTTCTCTGTTAATGATGAGCAGGCTCACAGATACAGACACACAGACACTTTTCATCTCAGAATGACTGTTCCTAAGGTAAAAAGGATTTTACTATTTGACTGAGACTACATGATGCATAAATCATCAGCAGGGTCTGTACCTGGTGAGGACAAAAGCTGGATTATAGGAATCTCACTGGGATGTTCCCATCTGGCTTCAATTCTTTTTACATGCAAATCCATAGTGATCCAGGTCCCATCAGAGACCATTTGAAATTCAGCCACAGCTGAACCAGGTGCAGGGAACTCCAGGTGGGGGCACAAGGAGAGTTAATAGGGCTCCCTCTTCCTCTCCTTTCTCATTTAAAAATATCCCTCTTGCTGTGTTCCTGCTTCTGTCAGTTAAAGTCAGCATCCTATCCACAAGATACAATACAGAGTCTCTATGCCCTGTGGAAATTTGGAGAATGCATTCTTTCATCAGTCTTCACAAAGCGCTCACAACTGTGTAAGTTTATAGGCAATTAAGAAACAGTGTTCTAAAAATAACAGTCTATTTGTAGTCTGTTTATAAGCTATTGTGTTGCTACTGTAGTGGTCATAGTTTTCTCTGGCTTGCAAGACATGTTTTATGGGGTTTTTTGTATTAAAAAAAAGATTAAATAAGGACTTCTGTAATGGTTGACTGGATTAATGTTATGCTTTAGGCTCTTGGTTTTCTTAGATTCTGCAGCCAAATTGTTTGTCAATTATAAGATTTACTAAATTGAAGGCACTAAAAATGACTTCTAAAGCTGCAGAAGGAGCAGAGGCTGTGTTCTCAATCTGCTTGCAAGAATCTGTTGCTTGTGTCATCTGTCCTAAGTTTGCCTGTACCAATCATTATTTTCTCCACCATTGATTAGGGCAGCAGTGGACAATGGGAAAAACTGGTAACATGGACCAAGTTGCAATATACAAAAGGAAAGAAAAACACGAGTGTGTAACAGACTTCTATTTCTATTCATGGGTTTTTGCACCCAAACTAGTATTTTCTTACATTAGCTTCTCTGAAGTTTCCTTTAACTACTGGCTGAATTAATGAGTGGAAATTCCATCCATGTGATGAAGGAGTGGGAACTGGATTCTAGAGAGATCCTTATTTACAGATTACTGAATTATATGAGGAACACTGCTGTATAACATGCTGAGCATATGTTCAGTAAGAGTGGCAAGGTTGAAGACCTGCTAAAATCATTTGGAAGCAAGTCACTTGCATGGCTTCCTTCATAAGCCTTTAGGCAATTACGTATTTAAACTCTGAGCATCTCTATCTTCTATTTCAATGAACAAAGGGCCACAAAAAAAGTCCTTTTAAAATCCTATTCAGTCAATGTCCAGTTCTGGGTTTGTATTCCTATCGAATATTGGTAGGTTCAATAATTTTAGTTGAAAGAAAGGCAGTCCTCCAGCGCATAAATTAAGAGGCTGGAGGGGTAGGGGGAAACCAGACTTTTTTACACTGAAGTACTATTATAGATAATGATTCTTGTGTAATCATTTGGATGAAAATTGCAAGGTAATAATGCTTAAACCTTTCAGTCTATGTTTTGGAACCAGTTTAAAAAAAAAAGGCATCACCTTATTATCTAGCAGCCATTTGATATCATGTGGAGTATTATGAATTTGGAGACCACTTTTCTTGTTATGTTTGGTTTTTGGACTTGATTGTTTAGACTTTATAAGGGTTTCATTGATAGGACTCAGCTCAACTAGTTACTTGGCCTTTTGCTATAGCTGCCTATTCGTGGAGCAGTATCTCAGGGAATATCTGCTTGCAGGACAAGAGGAATGGCTGCATTACTTCAGTGAAAAAGTACTCATTTCTGGATTGTTATTTGCTGGGCAGTAAAGAGTTGGGACAAGTTATCAGTCAGGCTTTGTCTGGGTGTGTATCAGATTATTTCTGGGCTGATGTGAATTGTTCATGGCCAAAGCCAACTTGTAATTTAAAGGGGAGTTCTTAAACCATCTTGCCTTCTCCTCCCTTCCCACATATAAAGATGAAATTATAGAATTGTTTGGGTTGAAAAAAACCTCTAACACTATCAAGTCCAACCATTAACTCATCACTGCCATGTCTACCACTAAACCTAAGCACCACATCCTTTAAGCACCACAACCTTTAAGCACCTCCAGGGATGGTGACGCAACCACTACCCTGGGTAGCCTGTTCCAGTGCTTGAAAACTCTTTTGGTGGAGAAATCTTTTGTAATACCCAATCAAAACTCCCCCTAGTGCAGCTCGAGGCCATTTCCTCTTGTCCTATTGCTGGTTAGTTGGGAGAAGAGACATAATATGTATTAAAATGATTATTTAAGAGCTCAAGACAAAGCTTTGTGATGCAGGGGGATATAGATGTGAATCCAGCCCTTCAGCTGCAAGGGTTGCCTCTGCACTGAGCAATACCTGCTTGCCTGAGCAGTCCCAATTAGGAGATTGAACAGGGCTGATGATTTGGAGCTTGGTTTTGCTGTTCTCCACCAATGTCCCTGGATAGCACACTGTAGCTGGCAGGAGTGGAAGTGTCCCATATTGCCCGTTGTCTTTATATGACTGTTGTTTCCTAGCCAGGGAGTAGTTTCTGGCAAGGCTTTGGGACACCACGGAAATGAAAGATGCAGCTCCCTGTGTGAAGTGTGGAGACCTAGGATATGTAAAAGCTGAGGCAAAGCGAGCCCTTTATGATTCTCCAGAGACTATTTTCATCAAAGATGTGCTGACAGAGACATCTGTTTAAGTACTGGTAGCCCTTTTTACAGGCCTGGCATGGGATTTGTCTCCTGTCAACACCTCTGATAGGGATTTCAAAGATGTCATTATTTGGAACCAAGCAAAATAGAGGCCTAGCTCATCCAAGGAGGTGGCTCAGGAGCAGCCTTTCTGACTACATCAGCCAGATCTCTCACAGAGGTATTCTGTAAATTTAGGATAAAGGCACAGGTCTTCACTCCCATTTCTGTTGTTTTGTGATACAGCTCCTTCCCTTCCCAGGGAAGGTTTGTTCATAGCCATTCTGTTTGGCACAGCCTTGTATTATCAGATTTTTGCAAGCCTCAGCCTAAAGGCAGGTGGTCCTAAATCACTTCTTTTCTACTGAAATACTCAAGGATTATTTTAAACAAGAGCCTTACCTTATACTGTGTTTTGTAGGAGAGGCAAGCAGGAGAGCTGTCCCAGGCCATATTTTGCTGCAGTGCTTGGTTAGTCTGTCTGTGTAATTTCAGAACTGCTGATTCATTTCCAGGCTTGGAAACTAGTGACCCCAAACATGGCCCTTTTCTAACCTGAGGAACATTTTTTTAATGGTATGTAGACAAATGACATGTTAATGTAAATCATCAGACTTAACCTAGAGTTAATCTGATTTGCTGCATGGAAGGCAAACAAGCAAATTCCTTCAAGGCTGTTCCTCCAATTCAGACTCTAGTCAGAGCCTCTTTCTGGAGCTGCCAAAATGTGAGTGGTGGTCAGAAAATAATTGTGCTTCAGCAAGGGCAATGTAACAGCTTACAAGCGTGGCCCATCCCTCTGCAGCCTAAACCAGTGCACAAGGACAGTGCCAGTGCGCTTTCCAGACCTCTCTCCTTCTCCATTAATGCTTTTGAGTTGAGGCATGTGCAGAATTCAGTGAGGCAGAAATATCACCACTTCTTCCTCCCAACACTTTTTCCCTCTGGGGCAGCTTGCTGATGTGAGGGTAGGGAGGGTGAGAGTGGGGAGGGTGTGGGGGGCTGGAAATCAAGCCTGTGAGTCATACAGGGGAAGTTCATTACAGGTCACACAGCTGTATAGCTGGGCTGAAAAGGGCTGCTTGCTTGCTGATGAAACAGTCTCTCATCACTGGAGTTAACACACAGCAACATGGGATTCTGCACAGGAGATAATGGTACAGAGGCTGTGTTTCTGAAATGACATTAGAAACAGGTGTGGGGTGCAGTAAAAGCATGGGATTGGTAAATTGCCTTAGAGGTATGGATATCTGAGCTAGTGCATGTCCGCATGTGTGTGGGTTGCTTGCATGAGGAAAGGTTCAGCTAAGAATAAAGAAAATCCTTAGGAGATGTGTGCCTTTGGCTTTGTTTGAATTTCACTGCACTCTAGAACAATGCATAGGGACTCAGCTCCTTCCCTCGGGGATGTGAAGGGTACAGGGCTTACAACTCTGCCTTTAGCTATTTCTAATTACAGAGAGATCTTGCAGAATCACCTCTTGGCTTCCTACAGGTGAGCTTCTGGATGGATGCATCAAATGCTTGGTCTAAACACGGCTAAGTATCTGATTAAAAACTACATTTTGGAGAAGAGGAAAAAAAACTCTCAAGTAATTAACATCTAGTAGAGTGCTCTTCTTCTAATTGCTAGGCATGTATATTAGCTACCAGTGAAGCAAGTACTTGCAGCTAATTGTGATAAATCTGTCTTTGAAAACAATCTATTAAGGTAATTTAAATTTAAGCAAACTAAGACTGGACCTTGGCTCCAGGTATCAAATCTCATTTCCCTATGCTTTTGGGTTGTTGTAATTTAATCCTCCAAGCTGTATGTGATTTACCAGGCAAGAACACCTATAACTTTTATTGATATCTAAACTGTTACTGTAAGGTACAGTTCATACTTTTCTGAAAACAAAATGTATGCAGTATATTTGCTTCTGAATGGAAGAATATTTTTTTGCTCTTCCATAACCATCCATGTTTAAAAGGATGGGAAAATACACAGGAAAAGTAAAGAGGATAAAACTTTGAGGTTACTGTTTTGGAGAGAGTATTCCTGCCAGATGACTCAGAATTCAAGCTGCTGCTCATTTTGCAATGCCAAGTGAAAGTCAAGTACCAGCCTCACTGATGTGAAAGAGGAGACTGGACTGGACTGAACTGAAATATATTGGCAAAAAACTGAGGTGGACTTGTTTAGCTGTACACCACCATCCCATAATCTTTCTGGGCTTTCCTCCAAGAGATGCATACTGTAAAACAAAGATGGAGCAAGAAAAAAGGCATGCAGGGTCACCGCCTACAATTTTTAATAATGAAGAATAGTTTGAATGGTCTACTATCCATCTTCCATAGCCAGCAGTTAACTTAGATAGAGCATTAAGTATTTATCTGTGAACTTTAAGAGTTCTGCCTGGACAGCATGATGATGCCCTAAAAGGAAATAGTTCTTTTGACATTACTTCACGTGAAATTCTTGTGAATCAACTAGGGAAATGTGGTCTTTAAGAAACTGGGTTGGATGAAAAATTTATTTTCTCCAGATAAGCTGCTCTCTTGATGTGGTTATCAATGTTACAGCTTCAAAATTCAAGGAGATATCAAATTGGATTCTTTGTATGAAAGGATGTTTTCTTGTTTTCTTGGTTTGGTTTTTACATAGCTCGAAAGACTAATGTGATCTCAACACTTCAAAAATAGAGCAAAAACTTCTGAGTTCATGGAGCATTTTGCTCAGTGTGCTTTAAGTGCAGCAGCAGAGGTAGAGATCAGGTGCTAGGAAAATAACCCTAAATCAAACAAAGCAACAACCTAAGATTAAAGGTAATGGGATAGAGTCTTAAACTTCAGAAGCTGAGAGGGTCTTTAAGAACAGATTGGACAAACAGTATTCAGAAATGACAATACTGAAGCTGGGCACACAATATGCCACTGCATAAAGTCCTTTCTAACCATCCCTTGCATTGAGCTATAACTATGATAAAGCTTGCATTCGAAAAGTACCCCACACATATTGCCTTCATAGAAAGGTTAACTTCTAAATGGCTGAACCAGAAGTGAGGTCTTTTTCTCCTGAGAAATTCAAAAATGCTAAATTGATAATGATCTACTGAGTCATTCTTTCCACTGCACCATCAAATTACGTGCTTGCATCTGTCAGCCATATGCCATTCCAGTCTTTCCTGTCTTGATTTCATTAATAGCACTGGGCCAAACCAGGCAGAATTCCTGTTAGTGTAGGCAGGTGACCTCTCTCATTAGTATCTTCTTGCTTTCTGTTTTAGTGAGTGTAATCTCAATAATATGACATTTTGAAATCACATCCTTCATTAATAGAAGCAACTTAGAGTTAGTTCCTAGATGGCAGAAATTAAAATGCCCTCTTTATTTTCAGTTCCCTGCTTCTTGCACCTTCCAGGTACCCTATTTTTGCTGTATTCTTCCTGGGTTGCTTGTTCTGTACCTCATCCCATACAGTGGGACTGCAAATCTTAGGAGGAGTTTTGTAACACTGACAATGATTTCGTCTGGCATGAATATGAACTGTATGCTTTGTCTGGAAATAATTATGCTACTGAATTGATCCTCTACTGAAGTGATGGCTTGACCTCCCTACTCCGAGTTATTCCCTTAGAAAACTCTGTGGGACACATGAGGGAGGCTGTTTTTGTAAGGCTGGATGACAGTTCAGAGATATGGGACGTAGTTGTTCTCTGGCAAAAAAGCCCATCTCAATAGGACAGATATGCTGATAGACCTTTGCTGCTTTAATGAAAAGGCACCTAAATATCTACTGCTGTGCCCAGAAAGCTTTTGGAAGATAAAGCCCAGGCTCTCTGATACAGATAAGCAACTTGGATATGATTGCAGATATGGGACTGGGGGTGAGAGTAGTTTTGTTTGTAATGCTGAATATCACTCCCCATTTTATTACCTTGCTAAGAAGGCACTGCAATGGGGTTAATTCTTAAACTTCTTCCCAAATGTTTCTCAGGCTTTTCTCTGTGCCCATAATTATCATCTGGAAACCCTCAGACTGCCTTGTGAAAACCCTTGTGATTCAGGTGGATAGTCAATAATTGCCCCACTGGTGCTGCGAGCTGTGGGGCGTGGACCAGCTGCCAATAGGTTTCTGGTTCTTAAATACTTGGGAGGTGCTGGGAAGAGGTAAAAAGGACAAAAATCTTGACATGTACAAGAAGCAAAGTGGTGCGCTGCTGCAAAAATTGTGGTGCTGTGAGGAAGCTCTTTGTATTTATAATATTGTTTGGAGGTCTAAGTCATGCTACCCTAAGACACTCCCTCCACAGGTGGGAAAAAAGGATTTGGATCTACTGAATGTCATTTATCCCAGAGGACTCTGAGTCAGTGGGGGTTTTTTTCCTGTTTATATTTAAATTATGTTGTTTACTGAAGGGGCTGCTTTTTCCAAAATTATGGTTTCCCTGACCTGTCTTAATGTTCAACATAGTTCTGTGGTTTTATAGTCTTTTCACATTAACTTTACAGTAAAGTTAATATGATAGAATGACATTGTGCCAGAATCTCTCAACATTTTTTTAATTTAAAAAAACATATTCAAACCCCAAAACAAACCATGTTGCTCTCAGAAGAAAGAGGATGTTCAATCATTTCAAGACTCATCCAACTGACATAGAGGTGAGTTGTTTTGCTTTAGGAGTGTTTTTTGAAAAGACTGAGTCCCCACTTAAAGCAATTTTTTGTATCCTTTCTCAGTCCTCAGTTTCACCACTGACAGTGTTTTTTTCTGGCATCAAGTCTTTGGCTAAGAGAGATTTACAGTTCTTTCCCAGAACAGAGTAGGTATTTGGCCCTCCTATCTAAGTCTTTATTTACATACTGACTACTTCTGATTTGGGAATCTTTAAGCTCTTTGAGAGGAAATGTTATTAGTTTTTTTCCATTTATATCTCAATTTTATTTTTATCTCAGGTTTTATTCATCTTTATCCAGGGCTGTTTTGCCAGGAAGAAAATGTTGACTTTAAATTTCTGTTTGTTGCATAAATGCACGTAAAAAACCCCCTTAACAACAAATGTCACTTCCTTTGAAATTATACTTCCCAACTGTTGTTTAATTTGCAAAAGAAGTAAAACCTCCAAAGGTAAATATAAAGGTTCATATGCTTACAGAGCTAACGGATTTTGAAATCTGACATAATGTGGTCCATTCTATTTGAATCAGTTCCATTTCATCATTTCTACTTAATATAACCAAACTGACAGAAAAATTATTTATTTGACTCTTGAGGTGGTAGATATAATCTTTTTTTTTTCTTTTTTTCCCCCTGAAAAACTGCATCTACAAAGAGTTCTTCTGCCTATTTGAGAACAGAAGATGCAGAATGGGGTGTAAAGACTGCCCTGAGATTGGCCAGGCTGCCTCTGGATTGGGAAGGTATTGGCTGAAGTGTATTCTTCAGCTCCGAAGCAGGGGAGAGGAAACAAATGAACAACATAATCCATGGTGTATACTTGTGTATGTGCAAAGCAGTACCTCTGGCAGAAAAAGAATTCCCTTGGATTCCCTGCACACGAGGTTAGGAAGAGGCTTTGTGGGGCTATCTTGACATGAGACCCTGGACTCTGTTTTAGACATAGATCCCCAGCTTTTGACAGGTCTCAGTGCTCTTCTTGCTGCAGGGAATAGGGAGGGAATGGATTTGCTCAATGCAGATTGCTCATGATACTGGCACAAGCAACTGGAGAGAGGTCTTGCCTACAGGTGGGATTATATTATTTGTATATATTGACGTATCTTGGAAGAGGATGAACCGCTTTTACTCAGGCTAGTGTCGCTTGTACAAGTGCCTATAGTGCTATCGTTTAGGAGCAAGCCAGTAATTCATACATATGTAGCACGTGGTCTCAGCTAAAACTTTTTCCACTTTGTAAGTTGCAGAAAAGGGCAAGACAAAAATACACTCATTTGGATAGGGGAGTAGGCTGCATACATCTACATAGGTTACTGTAGAGTTCTTTACATGCTACCTCAAAAGCAAGGGACAGTAGGACATTGAAAACTTATTTAATTGAATAGATATTCATCCTAGAAACGTGGCTTTCTGGTACTTCATGTCTATAAAGACTGGAACATTCCTGAAATTTGCCAGCTTTTCTAGCATTTTCACAGGGAACACCAATGAAAAAATTGGTCTTGTTTCATACACCCATAGCTTCATCTCCACTGGGGAGGCTGCAGGTGATGGCGTAATGTGGAAAAGAGGAGGATTTGGGGGATTTCAAGAGGAGCATTACATGTGGGAAGGGATTCTGCTCTTAAGATAGTTGAAAAGAAAGACCAAAGTGTTTGAGCAACAGGATTTGCCAGGATACTAAGGCAGGAAGCTAGGAGAAAAATCTGTGGGATGGAAATTGCAACAGTATAATGAAATTTGAGTACAGGTTTTTGGCAATGAAAAGTATTAACCATCTCCTTCCCACATCCATTTCCCTCCTCCTCCCTTCCCTCACTCTTTTCTTTGGTGGAAAAGTCCTGTCTTCTCCCTTGATCTCAAACTATCATGTACATGTGCAAACTGGCCCTGCAAGGGTCCCTGGAACATCTTCGGTTTAGAATTGTGCTCTGTGAGGTTTTGTGTGGTGCTCTTTGGTAGGATCATGATAACAACAGTATAGACCTTCACATCCCTATTCCCAGGAACAGTCTCAAGCATTATCTAATTGATGAGGACAGAGAGCACTGGTATTTACTTCCTAAGATTCTTTGCTGAGTGTTCCTGGGGAGCTGCAGTGAAATGACAAGCTCTGCTGATATTTAGCAACCGATTGTTAATTGCCAAGAGGAAACTGCAGTGAGAGAATTACAAGAGAGCCCTCTTCTTTTAAAATCTCTTCATCTGTTACATGCCTGGTTTTGTAGAGATGGTATTCAAATTCATGATACCTCCTTCTTGAAAAGCTGTTAGTTGTGGTAAACAGTATTTATTCTGAAATCTAGATAAGCTGCTTCTGGATCTGTAGTTCAGATGTATCTGAATTAATCTGGAAGTGAGGCGCCATGCATCTTAGTATGACAATAGAAAAAAGACTACAGGTCAGACCAAGGGATTGGCTTACTATCCTAGCTACTGTAGTGGCCACAAATGGAGGCATATGGAAAAGAGCAGAAACGTGTGTAACCCTGAATATTCTCCCAGCTACAGCTATTATTTTCTTAAGGAATGTTGTAAAATGAACCTTTATCCTTTTGTTTGCTTGGAACCTGGCTCTAAATTGCTTTCTTTAGTGCCTCATTTATTTTATTGGCAAAGAGGGCAAACTAGTGATGCCTTTTTAACCCATTCATGAACGTCATGATTTTGTCCACCTCTACCATAACCCCCTTTTGTCATCTCTTTTTGTGGCTGAGCTGTCCAATCCTGTACCCTTACTGTTTGTTGCTTTCCACCTCTGAATCTGTTCCAGACTCTCACAAGAGATGCAGAGACTGCACTTTTTATCTCGTAATACTCACGAACCAAATGAACTGTGGCATCATGTAGGTATTATTTTTTTCTCTGTTTATCACCCAATAGTGCCTAAATTTAAGTTTTTAAGCACCGCAAAGAATTGAGCTGTTGTGTTCATGGAGCTTCCTGTTATGTTTATATAGATATATCCTATGTTCCTATTTCTGTCATAGTCTCCAGATGCCACTTCTGAGTTGTTATGGTCAGCAGAATGGTAAGGACCATTGTCTATATGGGAAGCTGAAATTGTGCTTTGTCTTCTGTGCATCCTTTATTATCACCTACACTGCATTTCCCCTGCTCCTTTATTGTCCACTCAGCTCTTTGGCCCTGCTGTTTTTCTGTTGGCCCTCATCCTTAATAACTTAATATTAACAAAATAATAAAACTTTCTCACTGCGTTTCTCACCCTCTCTCAGGTACTTCACCAGGATGGGAATTAGCATAAAATCAGGTAGAACCAATTGTCAGCAAGAAATGACCATTTACTTCCAACTTCAGTTTCTACTCCTTTCAACTGGTTATCTGTCTATGCTAGCACATTCCTCCTTTATGCTGTACTTGCTTGTTTTTACCACTTCAATAAGCTATCCTTTTGGAAATCAAAGTAGATATTTTCATAATTTTTCTTCAAAGCCCTATTGACTCCTGAACTTGATCATTCAGACGCCTATTTCTGTGGTTTTTTTATTTGAAGCTGCTGTTTACTTGCTCACTACAGGTCAAGAGGCTTGAATTTCCCTTGAAACTTCATTGAAAATTGGCATCACGTTTTTCGTGGTCCTCTGATACTGATGCAATGAGAGGCTGCACACTATCCTTGGTAATTCGGTTATTTCATCCTTGAGTTCTTTTAAAGCTCCTGGGTGAATACCATCTGGACTTGGCAATTTGTTAAGTTCATTTTGTGAATTTGTTTCATAACTTATTCTAAAGTTACTTCAATTGCAGACAGCTCCTCTGAGTCACTCATTAAAAAAAAAAAAAAACCACCTCCCTCAAAAGACCCTCACCATTTTTTTTTTGTTCTGACATGGGAATCTTCCCAGCTTCTCCCAGAGTGAAAAGCTGTGCAAGAAATGACATGTCTTCTCTTCTTACATTTCTGCTCTTACATTATTAACATTTGAATTTGCAATCAATCTATATCTCTGTGCATGTGTTGCTTTTGTCAATTTTGCTTTGAAGTATTTTTGTCTGCCTCACTGTGTGTTTAGGTTTTACTCTGTAGAAGTTCATGATCTCTTTTAGTCTGTTCATTTGGACATACATCTTCCACTTTCTAAGGGTTGCGTCTGTTGAAGTATCAGGTAGTAGTATTGAACTCTTTTTGCTCCCTTTCTCAAGGTTTTCTCAATAGATGGCATTTGTTGCCCTCATGCTTTCAATATTGTGGCTTTACACAGTTTTGAG
Organism: Eulacestoma nigropectus; assembly: GCA_013397775.1. Classification (NCBI taxonomy): domain Eukaryota; kingdom Metazoa; phylum Chordata; class Aves; order Passeriformes; genus Eulacestoma; species Eulacestoma nigropectus. The sequence continues at coordinate 585,524 of VZTE01004408.1, forward strand.
TGTGTGGATGTGATTCTTGTCTTTACCAACTTTTTCGTTAATTTTACAAAGAGTGTTGGCTTTCTGCAAGTAATTTTTCTGTTATAAGGAAGAAGAGTTTTTAATTTTTTCAGCTCTGAGTGATTGGGTCAGGGATTCCTTGTTTATTTACCTGGAAGCTTATTCTAGGTATCAGCTATAGCTATGCGCCCACTTAGATTCTCCATGTGCTCATTGAACATTGTAAAAAAACCAAAGAAAAACCCCCACATATACACATACCCATGTATGTATACACATGTATTTTATGTATATATGAAATATACACACACAAGAATGAAAGGGAGTTTGTGTTGTGTTCTGAATCCATAGCAGTAAATGGGATGAACTGGCTAATTCTGGATAATTTTAGTGTCTTCATATAATAGAGTTCTATAACCTTTTAAATTTTTTTTGTCAGTCTCTCTCATTGAGTTGCAGTGACTGCAATGAACAGTTCAGATAGCTCATAGTTGCTAAGCACCAAGCAGACCTTCAGTAGAAAGGAAAAGATAAGTGTGCAAATTTTAAAATACACAATAAATTGTTTTGATCCCTAACTGCATGGTTTGCTTTGAAATAATTTGATTTTGTCATTCTAAAACAGGCGATTAGGAAGAGTAGAGGTCTAACCTTCACTTTGCTTACTTTGGTTGCACATGGCATGTCTTGGAGCATATCCTTACGGGGATCTTAACATAAAGATAAGGTGACTCAGAGAGGCTTCCTCCTTATAAATTAACAATTTTTATCAGTTACTAAGAAACACAAGCAATATTATCTGCTGGTAGCAGCTCTCTGCATGTGGGCATCCTGAAATACTGACATCATTTGAACCATAAGGGTTCTGTGCAATTACATTTTTAAGGCTGATTAAAACACTACCAGAGTTGCACATTAATTTTCAATGTTATTAATAAAAGCAATTAAAACCCTCTCATTGTATGTCTACTTTCCTAATGCTGTGAGTCCAATTGACTTGTGGGCACATCCTAGATTTATAGTACATTTATCCTAGATAAATGTACTATACATTTATCCTTGTCTTCCTGGGAAAGATGAGAAAAATGCCCAGTAATGAGATGGGTAAAGGAAGACATGCTGCTACCTTCCTAGAGATGACAGGTTTTACATCTAATGCTTTGATCCTACTGGCCCACTGCAGTGAGCTTTGAGCCCTGTCTGTGCACTAAAAGTGGTCAGAATGCATCACAAAAAAAATTCAAAAAGATTAACTTGCCAAAACCAACTTTTTTTTTTTTTTTTTAATCCAGATTCTGTTAAAAGGCTTAATTTGAGGAAGGTCAAAAGAAAATTTGGTTGTGATAAGGTTGAGACATTTCAGCTCAATTTTATCTAGCAATCTTGTCTCTTACACTCAATGTTAAAAGTTCTATTTTAGTGTTTGATCCAGCTTTTAATGCTGTGTTGTGCCGTGACCAGAATAGTAGGCAGGGTGTCATGCAGAGGACACCTGCTGCGGGCACCCCTCTGAGAGCAGTGCCAAACCAAAGCAAATATGCCTGAGCCCCTCCAGCTACTGCTGTCATCCGAGAAGAAGGAATGTGATTGTTCCCTGTAAATACGTCTTGACACAATATGACCAGCACTTCCATGTGCATACACTGTATTATATAATACAGTGTGTAGACATTCATAGAAAACTTCGCAATCATTGTCGTATTTTCTTTTCCTTGATCAGATGTTGATTTACAAGGACTTTCTGATCTCTTTCAGTAGTGGTAGAATCATAACATTTCTTCTGGGTTCTAATTTTAATACAAGCATAAATGCTATTGCAAGTAATAGTTTATTTTTCAGCGAGGTTGTTTAATTTTGTGTTGCATGCCTTAATGGCTTGCAGCTGTTGATAGACCAGTGAGAAACTGCAATGGCATTTTCAGCCTCTTGAATAAGACTTTTAGTGAGGTTAAATTTGCCTGCTTATTTATAAGAAGCACTACATATGGTGTAATAGGATTTATTTTGTCTGAACATTGTTCTCTGAAACAAGTCTAGGCGAGTTGGCTTGGGCATATGTAGCTGATGCAGAGAGGAAAGTTCTTTCAATTCATGAGCCCTCCCATGCACGGAGCCTGCCTCCTTTCGGATGTGGCAGATTGTCCTGTGGAGCAAGCTTTGTTTTTTCATTGGCTACAAATCCAGCTCATAAATGGCTTTAAGACAGGTGCATAAAATCAGAAATGTAGTTGAAGGATTAGGACTTCAGCAATCCTCTGATAGGATTAATCTATGCAGGTAGGTCAAATGACTTCTACTTCTTTCATTTGCTAGCCAAGCCATACTATTTGCTCAGGTGTAGGGTAATGCTATACCATCTTTTTACCTTTGATCTGTGCAAAAACAGTGTAGACTGTCCAGTCTACAAAACCAGTCTACTGCTCTCAATGTATAATCCACAGCAGACTTCCTTATAAGCTGCATTTGGTTGTGTCAGCCTTATCAACTGGCAAACAGTCATTACTTGCTGAATACAAAATGTCTACCCATGTTAATATGCCTGGCTTCTTTAAACACGTCAGAGCTTTCCTGATGCATGACTGCACCATTTTTCTCTTTCTAAAATACTAAACTGCTTCTGGAAGAAGGTTTTTCTCTCCAAATTAACAGTAGTTCTGAGGCAATAACTTACAGTTTGAGTATTTATTTACTTGAATTACTAGGAAAATCTTTTCTCCCTTAAAAAGCAAAGGACTGAAAGTGTTCAGAGACAAATGGGAAATATGGGAGACACTCCAAACGTTGTATAATCTGAAGCAATCTCTCAAAATGTGGGGGCTGCATCTTGAGAAAAGAGGTCAAAGATGCTTCATATCCTTTTGGAGGCACTCTGGAGATAAAAACAAAAGGCACCTTGTCTGCCCTATAAGCTTCCCATACAAACGCATTCTGGTATTGAATGACACTGCAATGTTAGCATTTGGTAGTTTGCTTTCACAATTATATTTTTGTCTCCTCTCCCTATAGTTCTCAAGTTATTTAATGGTTAAATTATTGTTTTATGACTGTTGTTAAAGTTAAATTGCAGCAAATAAGCTTTGAGGTTAAAAGGGAAGGAGACAGAATATATCTAACATTTTTTGTCACTTACACCTGTTTATGCAGAAATGTGAAAATACTTTCAGCCTCTTCCCAGCAGGGATTTCAGTGCTCAAAGTGATTCCTTCTTCCCTCTTGATTTGGCACTAATATGTCCTTTAGGAAGGCCTGTGAACGTCTGAAAGATGAAGGAAGAATTCTCCAGCACCTGCCAGCTCTGGAGTTTATTGCTAGCTGTGGCTTGAAGTGGTAACAGAAGAAAGGAATCATTAGCAGAAAATGCTTGCTACTTTGGGGTTTTTTGTTGTTTGTTTCCTCCTCCTTAATTTTAATCATCCCAGCTATGGAACAAATGATCATTTCCAAGTAGTTCTGTTGGGTTAGGGCTGGAATGTCTGAGTGTGCTGGCACTGAGGTTAAAAACACCATCACCAAAACCCAGGACACACTGTCCATAGTCTGCTTTTGTACACAGCCATCTCAGAAATTAGGCAAATTAACTGGTGAGAAACCTCAAAAGCAGAAAGCTCAGTGTAAAATGCTGTGAGTTAAATTAAAGTGCAGCAGATGATATAATTTCATACACAAGTACTGTCTGCAAGGCATGTCTAGCTAGCAGGATGATTTTATTTTTTAACCAAGTCACTCTTAAGTACAAAGAAAATATTGCTGACAAATTATTACTATTGAGTTTCTGAAAGAGGCATTTTCAGTTGCAAGTGGTAATTATAAAACACAATTGTACTTAATATAAGTTACCTGTAAATTAAGTTGTGTTTCAGTTGCAACTCAAGTCACTCTTTCAAGATTATTACTAAGCAGGAAGAATGAGTCAGACCTGAAAAGGGAATAGACTTTATGAACCAACAATAATATAATCTGAATTATATTTCAAAATTTCAGTTTGAACTAAATAATTAGTGTCACAAGTGCAACACAGTTGAGAAGACAAAAAGTTTTGTAGTAAAAACCTTTAATTTTCCATACACTGCTTGATATATTAGATAGAACTAAAATCTGGCCCATTTAGTAATTTTTCACAAGTTATTTGAAGGGTCTTGCTTGAAAAGGGTGAGCAAGATTTGTAGGTGTGAGTCCAGATAGAGTATACAGCTAATTAACTTCACAGAACACCCAGCCACAAAATAACTTTTACATCAGCATCTAAAACCACATTGTTTTTAATATGCACACTGGAAATATGCAATCTGAAAAAAATTAAGTAGCAGGGAAGCAATACACTTTTAGAGTTTTGGGCTCCTTCTCAATCACTCTAATGAAACAAGAAACAGCCAGTTTTCTGGAGTGAGGCTAATGGGAACATTTCCAGTTTAAGAGTAGAACAAACATATCCCCATCAGCCAGGTACTTTTTTTTTTCCCTCCCAAATGTCTTTTAAATTAGAAACTGAAACAACCTCCTTACTCCTTCTGCTTACAGTTACCTATTGAAGGAGCCTGGCACACAAGTGTATTTCCCATGTTTGCCTCCATGAGGGGATTGCTTGCCACAGACTTAATATATTACATTGCTGCACTGAAACCTAGGCTGATCACTGCAGTGATGCATTGTTGCCACTGTGATGCATGACAGTGCATCAGTACCTCCTGTCAAACTGCCTCCTGGCCTGTAAAAGCAGCTCCAAAGCCATTCATTCCAAGGCAATATAATGAAGTCGTAAGAAGAAGCTGATTGCTACCAGGCTCTAAGCTTACTAGGAAATTTTTTTTCTTGCAAAACTTAAAATCATAAACCCGTTAAGTTTGGAAAAGACCTCTAAGATCACCTAGTCCAGTCCTTAACTCAGCATTGCCAAGTCCATCACTAAGCCATGTCCACATCCTCACATCATTTGAACACCCCCAGGGCTGGTGAATCTACTGCTTCCCTGGGCAGCCCACTGCTTGTCTACTGCTTCAGTGAAGAAGTTTTTTGTAATATCCAATCTAAACCTTCCCTGGTGCAACTTGAGGCCCTTTCTTCTTGTCCTCGTTTGTTACCTGGCAGAAGAGACCAAACCCCACCTTACTACAGCCTCCTTCCAGGGAATTGTAGATTGCAGCTTGTAACTCATAGCACTTGTCTTCATCCTTTGACCAGCTTAGAGTCCCTATTAAATAATAGCTGTCTGTGGTTCTTGAAGACCCTGGCACAGCTGCTCTGTGACAAAGGCAAGAGGACTTGAAAGCCATAAAATAACTCTATATAGAGAGAGACACATAGGTGTTCTGTCTGTTACCAGCTATAGTTGTGATCTGATGGAGTGCACATTATTGATTTCAAACAACAGGCTCTGTGTTGCCTAATGCAACAGCCTTCTTTTTGACTTTTCTTTTTTGTGACCAAAAACTTTCAGAAGTGGCCACAGCCAAGTTCTGGTACCCAGCTTAGAGGGTGTGAGGAGCTCAAGCCAAAAGAACTGTGATGAGACTGACAGCCGGACTGACAGTCTCACAGAATCAGACCTGAAACCAGTTAGAATTTACCCGTGAGAATATTACAGTGAAATTCTGCAGCTTCAGTGAAACCTACAGAGAAGGCCAAGAAGATAATCAGTGAGAGAAGATGTTCTGGACACAAGGAGATGATGTTCTTGTTATGGGACATTGAGAGTGTACAAGGAAGAAGTTGTGGATAACATGTAGCAACTATACTTTTGCTTGTATAGCTAATTGTTTTACTGCTTGAATGGTCATTGTTCGTTACACAGCCTTGTCATTGTTTGCTAAGCAGCCAATCTCAATAGGCCACAGCAACTGTAAAGAGGTATAAGAATAGCAGTAGAGAAAATAAAAAATCTTTCTATCTGTCTCGACTTTGGATTACGACAAGTGTGTGCTTTATGTCCACCTCGACAAAGCCACATATGGTGACCCCGAGACGTGATCCAAAGAGCCTGCCTGGAGAGCAGGAAGCCTGAGCAGAGATCAGGGGAGGTGGATTCAAC
>VZTE01004409.1:0-76093 GCA_013397775.1 Eulacestoma nigropectus
GACCTCCTAAAACCCCAACAGTACTGTTTGCTGCTGCTCATTTTTTTCTTTGTTTATAAAATGCAATTTAATACATTGGCAGATGTCCATTTTTCCCCCGAAGATGGCTCTGAAGGCGATACTGCAAGGTGTACTTTTTCTATACTGCAGCGTAAAATCATTTAATGTGTGACATATTGCAGGCAGCTGAACCAGAGGAATATGCAGCCAATATGCAAATATTTCCCAGATCACAGTTCTTGGTTTTGTCCCAGTAGCCTTACCGCAAAAACCACAGTCAGTGAATCTTTGCATAACGTGTGGGTAACCTGTGGCAAGGGCAGCTATGCTCTCCCCAGAATCACTGCCTGACCTTGTCTTCCCCCCTCTATAACGTGGTATGAAGAGGAGTTCTCTCTCCCAAGTTAGCACTAATCCTTGAAAATACTGTAAAGCCTCACCTTAATCTTGATGAGAGGAGTGCCATCCAAAATTTGAATTTTTGTCAAATTAAAATATTTTTATACCTCTCACCCATAAGCAATTAACAAAACGTACATCCTCTTACTTGGCTAAGCAAAAGCAGCCATGAGGAGAGGAACAATTTACTTGTGCAAAACTGATTTTTCTCTACCTCCAGCCCATGCCCAAGAAGACAAAAATAGGATCCTGCTCTGTTGTCTCAAATTGAACTGCCCCAAGAAAAGAGCTGGCACTAAGCAAGCTGAACCACAATAAGAGGTCAGAGAATACACTAATTAAACACCAACAGTTAAAACTTTTCCTGAAATTTGTTGGTTACTTAATGGGTCAGGTTCTCATTTTAATTTTCCCAGGAACAACAATGGCAATTCTAGGATTTATTATCATTACAAAAATTGTTTTGAAAGAAACTGTGTGGTGAATTCATTCATTAGAACTGCTACAGGTTTATTTTGTGTTGTGGAAGTCAAGGTGGAAATGGTTTGCAATATAGATTTATATATAAATTTGCACTACACATGCACTACTACTACTACTACTACTACTACTAATTTAATGGTCATTTTGCATCTAGGCGAATGATGAGGCTATTCTCCAAGCAAATTAATATCATGCTCATTTTGTTTGAAAAAGTTGTTCTCAGAACTCACCACAGACAAGCTGACCAACAAGTCACAACTCTAAACCCTCTTTGTTATCTGTAAGTCACATGGTAGTGGATTATTGGTTGCCTGAGAAGGCTCAACAGACTGACATAGAACCAGATACACCTTCAGAGATTTTCCCTATTGTCATTGCAATGGGCATGTTACAGGAGTACCACTCCCTGGGCAGTTCATGTCTGATTCAGGACAACTCAGGATCTTCTTCCTGATGTCTTCTATAGCACAGCACTTGGTACTCTGTAATAGATGTAATGACCCTATAGCACCCTGGAGGCAGAACTAGAACAGAGAATTTAATATTTTTCTCACTGATCCTTAAAAACATTTTGTCCCTTTGCTTTTCTTTTGCAGCCTGGGTTATTAATACTTCTCTTTTGTTTCTGAGGACTATTAAAGAAAATAGTTGGATTACAGGCAATTTCATTTTTCCCTTGTTTCAAAACTCATACAAGTCAGACTAATTTCAAATCCAGTCTCTGGAATGTTAGCCAGAAGTGTTCTTAGAAAAAACATGAATTGCATATTAATTAAAATATGAAGAAAGAGTTTGGTATGTGGTTTGTATGCTGAAAGTCATCTTCATGACCCTTTCAAAACACTGTAAGGGGTAAGGATGAATCATGTGACTAAATGCATAGAACGAGCACTTACTAATACTTTAAACAGAAAATTTTTGGGTCTATCTCATACCTAAACATGATTTTAGCTACTTTGCTATAAAAATATTGGTTTTGCCTTATAAAGCCAGCTGGATATATAATCTCTTCTTTTAATTACTGGAACATGAAGAAGTCTGGAAGATAAATGGTAACATATGAAATAGCACTGTTCTCATAAAACTGGACAGGGTAAAATGGCAATACCAAATCGTTTTATAGACTTTTTTTTCAATGTTACAAAATAAAAAGATACTTTTATGAAAGGGGGAACTATAAATTATAAGCTATGAAGGAGAAAAGTAAATCAAATGGGTTCTGTCTACTAGAATTTGGCTCAGAAGATAGCTGCTTTAAGGAGTAGCACTTTGAAGACAATTTACTGTTATGGGGCACATCCACATCACAAAATGAGATATATGGGATACAGTGGTCAGACTTCTGATGTAGTTTTAGCTACAATGGTATACACACATATATGTTCTGGGCAGCTGTTCAGAGATGCTATCTGGGACAACACCACAGCAGGACTGCATTAGCATGATGCTGGGCTTGAGTTGGCAAGTCCTGACTCTGAGCAAGCCCAAGCAGTGCCAGCTCAGCGATTGCCAGCACTCTACCCTGCAGCAATGTCCCATTCAATGCCACACTCTTCCACTTTAGCAGGCACTTTTAAGGGCTGACTCTCGCTAAAGAGTGAGTTAATAAGTCTTGAAACTAACTTAAAGATTTCTAGATTATTTACTGAGCTATCTCAAATTAATGCAGAACTTCAAAATGGGTGACAAAGGATCAGCTGTAGTATCTTCAGAGAGGTTGCCAGGTCTCAGCAGTCACAAAAAGTGTGTTTGCAACCAGTGGAACCATAGATACGGCAAAATGTGTCTGTCTTTCTACCTTTCTTGCTAAAGGTGCCTGGCAAGCCTGGAGAAGGGCCATAATGCATCTAAGCATGCTGCTTGCAATTAGCAGGTAGCATCAGGGAAAGCACTCTCTGTTTCTGGAGGTGTGGAAGATGTTTGAGGGAGATGACCTGTGGATATTCTGTAGGCCTTCAAAAAAGGGAAATAGCATGCTAGCATCCAAAGCAATTTTTCACTTGAGAGAGGTAAAGAAATTCAGTCTTCATACTCTCTGCCTATTAAACTCCTCTTATAATATTCTATATCATAAACCTCCCTTCTTTTTTAAAAAAGCAGAAGGTAAAAGGATCCATATGGGACACATTACTTTCAGATGAGTATCTACCTCAACCCGTATCAGTTTGTATGGAACATCCTGACTGACTTCACTTAAAAAGGGATGAATATTTCAGGAGATGGTAAGTTTTTGCATTGTGTGAGTACAGATGAAATTAAACAACTTAATGCAGATCCTGAGGACAGACTATCATTCTAGATAAACCTAGAAATATCCCAACAACCTCAAAACCTGTTCAGAACTTCCATATTGCAATTGGACCAATGATACCAACTGCAACTGTCTAATGAGACACAAAGCCTCTGAAGCACGTTTAAGCTTTGATGTTGAGAGAACCATTTGTTTCTCAAGATTACAGTAAAACCTCTGTGGTATCCTATACTTGTTTTTTATGAACTGGCAAACACCCTTTGAGACCTCTGAGGTTGATTGGGGGGGCAGTAGTGTTGAAGACATTGCGACACATCAAGTCACATCAGCTGAGAGAAAAAATTCTGTTCCAAGCACACTTAAACAAAACCCAAAAACATCGCCTCCCACAAACACCCTTAAAAGTTCCATTTACCAACTATGCCAGCAAATGTTTCTGCATAGTCCAGTGGGATTTGAACCACTCACCTTTGTCTAATTTAAATGAATATGAAATCACAAGGAAGAAAAGATGACCACAGCTAAGGTATCGGCAAGAAATGGAGAGAGGGAAAGGAGTCACAAATTTGTCACTTTGGTCAAAGCTGTGCCACTGGCTGTCAGATGTGAAACTGCAGAGCTGCAGAGAGCAGTCACAGAACCAAGAGACTGCTCTTGCTCTCCACTGAGTCTCTAAACCAGGTCACAAGCATTTTCCCGGTTGGTCTCAGAGGACGTTGGCTTTAAATTATTCTCTGCAATGATTTCAACTTCATTCTCATAGTAAAGCAAAATACTCTGTTCTCATATTTACTGCATTTTTCCCTCTGTCTTTTCCTAGACCTCATTTCAGTATGCAGAGTTCTCCAAGTTTAAGCTTTCAGGATACACTTCTAGACGAAAAAGATTTTTCAGTACCAAAATCTCTTTCTCACAATTTAAGCATTAGACAGTCAGGCTTCTAAGCCAAATTCTGTCAGGTAACTCACTTCAGTGCTTCTCCTCAAGTCAATTTTGTTTAATTCAGACACTTGCCATGATGATAAACCACTGAGTAACAGTTAAATCTGCAGTCTCCAGATGTTAATTTCAGAAAAAAGAAGTAGAAACTATAATGTCAAAAATACAGAAAAAGATCTGGAAGGAGTACTTGTTCTGTTCATTACTTTCACAAGACTCCTACACAATAAATTCTTGGTATGTGTGAAAAAGTCATCTTTAGCATATGTCATTCATTAGCCTTTAAAAACTGCCTCATAATCAGGAAATGTAGAAATTGAGAGCTAATGCCATCTATTTTAACACAGCAAACTGTCTAACAGCCTGACTTATGATGGGATTAACAGAAACTGCCATGTCCAGAGGAATCAGAGAGGACCAGCCTTGCTAGCCACAATTAATTGTTGAGGAACAGCAACAGAGCAGTAACAGAGCGTTACTGATCTCACCACACATGAATCCTGCAGGAAGTATGAAGATATCCTTCCACTGCCAATCCCTGCAGTGTAGTCAGTACAGAGAATGGCCAATGGAAATCAGTTACAAAAAATGCAAACAAACCTGCAGCTGATACCAAAGAAGGAAGCAGCAGCAGGTGCTTTCAGTCAGCATTGTGGGGAAATTGGTGACAGTCACCAATACCTGAGGCAACACTTGGGGCACTTCACTTTTAAGCGTTTGGAATATTGATATTCAACTGTTTCCAATATTTTCAACAAGGAAAATTTAGTCTTTGGGAAACTTGTACATTACTAATGTGAAACTAGTTATTATTTAAATTAATTAATTGAGTAGGTTTGGAGAGAAATGAGAGGAAAGGGGAATGTTGTGAACCATGCCTATAAACTTTTGTAAGTGTGAATGATTATAATACTAAGTTTCCCCTTATAAAAAAATACCATTTACTTTCATATTTGCAGACATTTAGAAAGAGAAACACAGACTGAATAAAATCAGCCTAAGTGCTGTGGAGCACAAAAAGAAGCATTTAAATCAGTAATGGATTAGCTAGACAGGACTATTTTTCTGCTCAGAAAAAAGATCTACTTTTTTTCCAGCTGGCCATCTGACCTTTGAAAATTCCTCTTGATGAATTGCATAAAGGTATTTTAACTTAATCTCTGAAAAACAAGCTAGAGTCTCAATGCACTTTTTGCTAAGTAACTATCTGAAATGAAGTGGACTGACAAAGGCTGTGTCCTGGTCCCTGCTCTTATAAACCCTTACGCTGAGTATTCATTTACTCAATCAATTTCATTTTCTTTGTGACTATGAGATAGTATGAGTCACTATTAATAATTCCTAAAGTTAATTCTGTTCAGAACATCTTTGTTCCTGCAAAGAGTAAACATGGTAGTCATATACAAGAGGATATGTCTCAAAGGCCCTATACCTCTGGTACAGAAAAGAAAATTCAGGTTCTAGTAAAATATTTTCAAATCAAATTGCCTGGAGTTATGCATGACAAAAGGGGATTTTATTTATTGATAAGACTTGTGCAAAAGCAAGTCCTCAAGTTATTAGGGAGTCAGGAGGTTGCCACATGGCTGATCTGTTCTCTTAAGTTCGCCAGCCATTGCCCCCCTCCTCAGTCCATGGTCTACCCTTGTAAATATCTGAGGGGTTTAGTACATATAAGGTCTCACTCCTTCTTCTGCTTTTCTGATCCTCTTCTTTCCAGCTACTGCTTCAATAATAATATTACAGTATTTTAAAGTATATTAAAAATCCTGGGGTGCCTTGCTGTTGTACAGTCCATATTCATACAAATTAGTAGGTGTTTTTGTGCTGGGGTGTCAAATACTGGGTGTTCTCAGAGCATGCGTAATATTTACAGAGAAGACACATTACACACAGAAAACAGTTCTGGCTGTTGTATTTCGGATAGAAGCAGCAATGTCTTCTTGAATGGCAGTGTAAGGAAGCAGGAATGCTGTGTTCAGTCCCAACCCTCAGGCTGAGGAGTTCAAATCCACACCACTTGGCAGGAGAAAGCTTCTGTGCTCAGAGAGGGAGCCTTCCCTCTCTGTGGCTGAAGAAAAAGGAACTCAAGATCAACCAAGCGCAACAGGGCAGAGGAGCAGATACACAAGGGAGGGCAATACAATAAAAAGCATTTGTAAGTGCAATTCTGGGCAGGAGAGGAGACCTCCAGGGTTCTGCTGTGAGCTCTGCTTCTGGAACCTCTGTGCAGCTCCGGTGAAATGTGGTCCTCACTGGAGATCACCCCTGCTCCATGAGCCTGCTCTGAGCAGCAAGAGGAGCATCTCCTTGCTTTGTCTTGCACATTCTGACACACACTGCCAGGGTGGGAATCCACAGCAACATAACAGAGGCAGATAATGGCTCACACTCAAAGCCTGGCATTTCCAGCACTGCACAAGGAGAAGGACAAGAGTCTAGTTCCTCCAGGCAGACCTGGAAAATTAAACTGTGTCTCCCAACCACGCATAGCACTTAAGAAACTTTGTTAAGAAATAACAAAAGAAGACTCCCTTCTGCTGTCCTTTCCTTGCCTCCAGACACCCCTAGAAAGGTTTTGAGATAAGCAAACATCCACTTAATTCTAGGAGCAATTATTTCTTAGGACAGACATCTCTCACAGGACAGCCGTATCTAGCGCCTCTATTCGGAGAAAGGAAGGGATTTCAGACATTGCTGTATTAATGTTTCCTGTTTTGAAAGCTCTAGAGGTTGTTTTGGATGTTATTTTAAAGTGTCTTTCACTTCTCCTGAGCCTTCACAAGGGCCAGAGCTCAGGTTCAAGCACTGCAGTGGGTGTGACCATCACGAGCTCTGCCTCTAGAAGCCTTGCTGTGCAGAGGAGATGAAGGGCCAGGCTTGTGCGTGTCCCTGCCATCACGTGCACCAGCCTTCACCAGTAAAGGGAAGGAGGCACAGAGCTGAGGCGTTTTCTTCTTTCATATTTTTACAAAGAAGAGGGAAGGGTGTGCATGGGCAGGGAGCGTGAAGAAGGGGAAATAGTTTAAGGAATATGACTGAGCTGGGGAGGCACTGAGACCGCATCTGAGAACAAGATTAGCAGAGATACCAGCAAGAACATTCTAATCTCCCTAAGTCAGCTCAAACCCCTTTGCTTTTTCACAGAGCAGAAAATATCAGTTTCAGGACACCCAGTCAAGAGGGGATTTGGTGTTAGAGAAGCAAAATACAAATCCTTAATTTATAATAATAGGATTAGAAATAAAGGTAGATTTTATCAAAATAATATTGACCTCTTTATTAGTTAATAATATAGAGTTAATAGTTAATTGAATTGAAGTCATTGAAGCAGTATTAGCCTGGTGTGTAGCCCATTCTTACAATACTGTTAATGTTGGGTTTTTGTTGGATGAACACATTCACTCCCAGATAAATGAAGTATTTTACTGACTAAGTTGTCTCTGATATTTTAAAAAAAGAAAAATCTGTCAGAGCTTTATTTTTCTTTGATTTTTTTCCCTTGCCAAGAATCCACAACTAGAGTGCTAAGAGGCAAGCAATGTCCTACCTTGTAAGATGGATGTAAACAAGAAAGTAATCAGATTTATCTATCTTTCGAAGTATGTGCTGTATAATGAACATATTTGAAATGAAACCTAATATTGCTTCAGAAACAGAGATGTTTACATCCTCTTATTGTTCCAAGCATTACAGAGTACACAAGGCAATCACATGTAATTGGTATAAATCAAACATCCTGAACTGCCTGGAGCCAAAATTGAGAAAATGGAAAACAAGACCAAAGACCTATAAAATGTTAATGTTTTCTTGAACAGAATGCTGAATTTATATTGTATTCTTCAGTTTTAATTCCAAAGCTTATTAAATCTTTCTTTCCTGCTGGCTGACTATTATTATCCCAGCTCCAAATACATACAGCATGACTTAAGATTTGGTTTTGAAATTTGGTGGTGTATTCCTATGGGATGAAATGTATCAAATGTATTTATATGTGTGGTGTTTATAGCTAGGTGTTAATACTAATGTGGTAAGGGTGGAGCACAGATACTATTCATAAATTTAAAGTCATCTGTATTGAAGAGAAACACATCTTTTTTGCTGTCAGGTAGGACTTCGTTTATTTCAAAGACTCAATTTCCTGCCGCTGTTATATTTTGCGACAAAAGGAGTGAGCCATTGCTATTAATAATCTGATCTAATAAGATGAATATTAGAAAACCTTTATTCGATAATTGTTTCTAGTGTTACAGCTTAAATTCTATTGGTTGTTTCGTTTAAAGATTAGAAACAGCCTTTTCCCAATTATTTTTGAATACCATTTTTCCAGCTGAATATACAACACAATTAGCACACAAAACTGACAGGATGTAGCCAGACACAGGATTTTGAGGAATGGGTAAAAGGAAATAGCATAAAAGCAGGCACATCCTACAGATGTTTCATCTGGTGTAGTTAAGTGATGACAGCTTTAGGGTTTGTATCATTCTGGGTCAGTCCTTACCTGGCCAGGAAATGTGTCTTTCCTGTTTAATACATTTTGTGGAATATCACAAGGAAAACTGAACACACTGCTGTGTCCAGATTGGGAAACTCTTCCAAACTCTTCCAAACTCTTGCTTCCAAGGGCTATTAGATGTCACTCACTGTTACTGTACTTTGAGAGGTGCTCTAAATTATGTGTAATGAGCTGAGTATGAAAGAGTTTCACCATGGCTGGTATCTTGTAGAGCTCTGGACATCCATTGATTTCATTTGCAGGTTTAGTTGCATCCCTTGCACAGGAATTCCACAAGCCTGAATAACACAGTTCATTGCTTTTGGAAAATTTGAGTTTTAGAAAGTAAAAGCATTAAGTCACATGCTCTCTACCAATATAGTAAGATTAGTGTACATTGTCATTTCCTGCATTAAATGGGCACAGAAATCCATTCCGGAGAGGACAGTGACTCCTGTTCTCAGCGACAAGGAGCTTGATTAACAGAGAACATGCTGTAATTTAAAAAAAATCTCTAAGGAGGGTCACTAGATTTTTATACTATAATCTAATTAAACATTATATAATTTCTATGGATTCCAAATACTATTTAGAGATCACAGATGGGAAAATCAGTTTCATTTGGAAAGTGATAAGATTGTTTTATGACATTATCTTTTGTTAACCATTTAAACTTTATTAAAGATACCATAAAGATACCATTGTTCCTCTGCTATTTGCAATTTATAGTGGGTGTGCCTGCAGAATACAATAGAGCAGGAAATATTATTTGAAGTAAGGTATGGATTAAGTCCATACATAAATGAGTACTAATCCTGCTTGCTGCATAGTGTGTCTCTCTTAACATTTCTATAGAAGCAGTATTTGATAATATAGTTCCAAAAATGAACTTGGTTCCTTGAAGACAACTTGAGAATCTTTTAATCATTTACCATTTAGTCTGTGAGCAACACAATCTCATTTTTGCAACCATGCCTGGCACGGCACACCTAACGACCACCTCTGTGGCTAGCTCCGGTGGTCGGCAGCCGGCCCTTCTCTCCGCACAGGAGAAGCTGGTGGAGCTGTTTGCGGTGTGGGGAGGGTTGGCGAGGTCCGCGAAAGGGCTCGCCCAGCCCACCGATGTCTAAGGTTCAGGACGAGGCGAAGAGATCAGGAGGGGCTTTTTGCAGGGGAAACAAGGTGGGTTTATTGGGGTGCGAGAGCCCAAGAGCAAGGACAGAGGCAAGGCAAAGACTGAAAAATGAGGGCTTGACATGGAATTTTATACCCCTACAAAATGGGAGGAGTAAACTGCAGAGGACCAATCAATGTGTGGCAAAGGGGTTGTACGTAGGTGGGGAAACATACAATGAACCAATGAGGTACGGGATGGGTGGGGAAGGATAACTGGGAGCCAATGGGATAACGAGGGCCTAAGAGCTTTCTAGAGCTTAACCATAAACGGGGGAAGAAAGGAGGAGAGAGCATGAGCCAATGGCTGGGGAAGGATTGGCATATTCAGGCAAGGGGTTCTGGGCTCTCACCATGACCTTGAGGCCCCTGGCCTTCGACCATGTCCCACCATTTAATGTGCTTGGGTGTGTGGCTTGCCAGGTGTTGGCATACTGAACATACCACAACACATGGCAGCACTGCACATAGTACATAAACCAAAGCTCCTGAATCTTTTTCAATAGTGGTAGATCTACACGTCATTCTGATCCACATAGACAAGACATTTTCCCCTGTATTCTCAGATAACTCATCCTCCAGGAACCTCCAGAACTCAATCTACCATACTGGAACAAATTCCACAGGATTCTGTTTCTTCCCTTCACAAACTGATCTTGGTTGCAAAGGAGTCCTTTTGTTCAGTGAGTGACTGTATAAAATACAGATGTGGCAGAACTCTTTCATTCCCTCATGTTCATAGCAAGGCAAAACACACATTCCCGTTTTCCTGCTACACTACATTAACATGTGCTCAATTCCCCTCTGCTGAAGGTATTGAACTTTGAAAAGCAAAATTGAATTTAAAAAAAAACAACCCCCCCCAGAAAAAAGACATTGCTTCAGAGCAATATGGCTTTCTCATGGCTAAGGTTTTTTCATGTGGCAAGGTTCATTAGCTTTCAGTTTCTGATTTAGCAAACACAACAAAAACAGTGGCTATGTTTTTATTAATAATAGTTCTGCATTTCTTTTTCTTTGCATACTGATTGTTGTAAATCTGGTCTTCCAATAATTTGTTCACAAGTGAGAGCAGTATGCTGTGAGATATATAATAATATATATATAATAATGATGCAAGTCTTGATTACAGTAAATTCTTTTTAGTTTATGGAGGCATGTATATGTTGGGATTGGAGATTACATACCCCAAGCTTAAATACCCAAAATGAATAATTTCTGCCTTACAATATAGTTTTTGCTCTGTATTGGTAAACCTTTTGCTTTTGCCATCCAGATGGATACAGACCTTGTTCCTTTTGACCCCTAAGACCTAAAAGAGAGATGGGCCTTCACCAGGTTATTTCCATCAACTAAATTAGTCTGAAAGGGGTCTGGTATTTCTTTGGTTCATTTTATTTACTAACAAAGAATACACATCATCTCTTCATTCCCAAATCAGTGCTGGTTTCTCCCTATGGAGCTTTCTGAAAGATAGAAATCTCAGGCTTCCCCTGAACTCTGTGCAAACCCCATGAGGAATACTTCCATTCTTCGCACAGATATTGCCATCAGTACTTTACCCAGCCCTGCTTTTACAATTGCCTCCTGCAATATCTGTCACTGTCACACCGCTCTACACATGAAGACCACTTCAAGAGTATCCTTTTTTCTCTCCTCAGTTTAATTCTCACAAAGTTCTTTCTACATGGCTTAGACTGGGATCGCTACTGCTTATTCTAGCTATCATGAAATAGACAAGAATTTTCCCCTCTTTAGAAGGCAATTAGCTCATCATATACATTGCACATGAGGAAAAACTTCATTAATAGAGACTCTCATCTGGGAGAAGTAATTGAATTGAGCCAGTAAGGGTAGAATCAAGGTTCAGAGGCCAGAGACAAAACTTAAGCTGGTTTTGACACTAGTTGTTTCCTATTAATTTCCCAGCTTACTACTTTTAGAATTGAACAGAGTAGATAAGAGGATATATGGTGTTTAAAATTATTTAAGGGAGTTTTGCAATAGAATTTGTCAGTCTTCTTATAAGGACAGTGATTTGCTTTTGCAGTAAGTAGCAGAAACCAAAGCAAAAGGAAAAAAAAAAAGAAAAAAAGCCAATTTCACTGGCTGTAATGCTGACATTTGTTTTAATTTAATCCTAATAGTTTTCTCTTACGAAGGTCAGAATATGTCATTATAAACTGACACAAAAATACTATTTTTTCCAAAATTTTTGGATTTCTGGACAAAAGAGGATTTATGGTTCTGGCATGTTGGAGATATATTGAATTATTTATAACAATGATTTGAAACCAACAGTTTTATACTACCTATATAATACAGATATCCAATGAAACAAAGGCAAAATATGTAAATCCTAAGAGAAAGGTTCACAAGATGAAAGTAACTGAATGTTATTTGAGTGTAACACCAGCCAGAGTTATGCATTAGTGGACAACAGTGGACATTTGTTAAACTGTTGGCAGTATCAGTACCTCTGTTTGAGGAAGTTACAGGAAGCATCTGATAGCGGCTTCCTGTGGTGAAGGCAGGAGCAAAGCACTGGAAGAACAATTGCTCCAGGGCTCCAGCTCAGGAACACGTGATCTCTGAAAAAAAGTGACGTTACATCAAGGTGTCCTATTCTGAGCTTGAAAGCCTAAACTTTAAAAGGTGGAAGAAAGGGAAAGAGACAAACACACTCTGGCTGAAGCTGATTCTTGCTGGAGTACCCAGCTCCTAGCCCTGTAAGTCACAAGTGACAAAGCTGAGCACCATGCAAACTCATCCTAAAACCTTGCAGGCAAGTTTCTATCAAAACCACTGATGAGCCAAACCAGAGACATACTTACCTTTCAGGTTCCATGCCTTGAAAGTTGCCACAAATGCTTTGACTTGCTTCTTGAAGCTTAGAGGTGCTTATCTTTTCTGGCCATCTTCTGTCCAACTGCCTACCAATTATCTGTTGTTCTGTTCTTGTTACAAGCTCTTTGGATTTTGAGAATACTTTTGTGTGCAGAGAAATCTGCTGTTGTTGTAGACGAAAAAATACCAAGACAGCTTCAGTGAACAGAAAAGAATTAGAAACAAAATTAAAAGTTTCTTAATTCTCTACCTCTCTTCCCCATTTTCTCCAAAATCTCTCCCTTTTTCTCTCCTCTACAACCAGAAAACGATGCAAGTGATTTATGAACAGATGAAGAAGGTCAACAGATCTGCAAACACTGGGTAAGGGATCAGGGCAGACTGCAAAATATACAGCAAGCAATAGGTGAGTGCTCTTGGCTGTGCATTTATTTTACTCATTTTTTAAGGATATGTCAATGAGCCTAGCCACAAAATTCCCTTACTATGTTCAGTCTTGGGAAGGTCAGGAGTGATATTCAAGAGAAGAGCCAGTACTTACAGCTTTGAGAAAGCTGATAAGGACTTTGCATTTCAATAGTTTACTCCCATGTGAGTTTCATTACCTCAGAAGTCATCCCTACTGCACCATTATGTTTGTCTGGAAAACACTGTACATCGGCAGCACAATGGCTTAACTTGGGTGCCTTTACCCACAGTTTTTTATGTGTTAAATTAGGATTTGGATGGTCAGAGGCAGGCAAAAATTGAGTATTTGTGCTAATATATAGGAAGAATACTATAAAGCTGATCAAACTTTCTGTAACAAGCCACCACAGAATGGTTCAGACAATTTCTTGCAGTAATGAAGGAGCAGGAAGCTCAGAATTTCCTAAATTAATGCAAGTGTCCCCAGCTCTAAGGGACGTTTTCAGATTTAGACAATAGATCATGTATCAATTTTCTATATGTACATATCTATCACTCTCCAGAAAAGTGATGACATCAAGAGCAAGAAGCAGCACTCCATTCTCTGGTTTATGTACTAAAGCTGAGAAATGGGTGTTAAACCTACAAAATTTCCTGGGTAAATCTATAGCTAAGGCACATAGTCAAACAAATGAGGCTAGGCTGACAGAAATTCTGGATGGCACCATGTCCTTCTCAAAAAATGTTTCAACACATTTCAAAACAAAAAATGTGAGCTAAAAAAGTAAGTACCCATCTGGTATTTATCTGCACTTCTGCAGAAGAACCGCTTGCCAAAGGAGCAAGTTCTGTTCTGCTTGATCTAAGGCACATAACACCCCAGCAAACCTTTACACCCCTCCCTGTCCCTCCTCTTGCTCAGACATCCACAGTAACATAGTACATAAAGACTGCTAAAGATGCAAAAACAGTGTTAGTAAACAGAACCCAGAGCACACAGTTCTCACAAAGAGAATTAAAGGGTTCTCAGTAAGCAACCAGATCTGCCACAGCAGCTTCCCATTCATGCCCGCAAAAAGTCACATCCCAGCACATAAATAATTTGATTTTACAAAATCGGCTATTCCACTGCACTTTGAAATCTGGAGTTCCATTAACAAAAAGGAGGAAGCTTGTTTGCTGGCCTGGTTCTTCCCAGTTCATTCCCACATCTCTTGTGCTGTGTGATGCTCCTTTTCCCTCGAGAGTTCCATCTGCCCCTTCATACAGGTCTTTGATTTGCCATCTGTTAGGTTATTACCTGGAAGGACGCTGTACATGCTGCTCTTCATTGAAAAGACTCTTAGCAGAGACACTGCAGCTAACACTGGACACATGTCCAAAGCATGCTGGTGCCTCTTCCAACCTGTGCTTTCTCACCCAAATTCCATTTTGCAGCTCCAGTATCCAAAGTAGTCCTGACTCTAGTTATCCAGCATTTCCCATCCTATTGGTATTCTGCTGTCTTTGGATCACTTTGGAGTGATCTCTGTCTTTCATTCCTTGGTGAATCAACTGAAAATGGGGGTGTAGCTATCCTCTCATCTTATGAAGTGAACAGACACTGCTGTGAGTAACATATCTGTGAGTACATGAAAGGAAGTCTGCAGCAGTGAGCAGAACCAGAGTGGGTGGGATGGGGAAACATTCCTCAATCTTCCCAAAGCTAATCAAGTTTTTCTGAAACTCTGGAATATCAATCAGCTTGCTCTGTAATGCTTGAGACTCAGACAGAAGGGAAACGTCTCTCACTGAATTAAGGTAGCCAAACTCCCAACCATATAATGGAAGTACACAACTAAGTGGTATGAGTCTTCATCATTCCTGGTATGTTATAGAGCCTGCGCTTTAACATGCAAACCACTGATTTACTGTCCATCAAGTCTACTTCAAATTTTGCATCACTTTATAAAAGTTTGTACTGTGATTTTCTGGCTTAAAAAATAAACACATTGATGCACAAAGCAATGAAAAATAACATTTCAGGTATGTGATCTATTACATACCATGTTCAGCACATTTTCCAAAAAGCAGGTTACCTTCTTGCTTTCACAAATAACAAATCAGCTACATAAGATGGATAAAAAAGGTAAATGATTTTGTTTGTTTCCAGTCCTAAATATAGAAGAAAAAGCAGCTGAAATGGACTAAGAAGGAAAGACAGGTATTGATGGATTGGGTCACTGCAAATTGAGATTTATAAACTGGTGTGATGTTTCAAATGTAGTCACCTTGATACAGTGACTGTAATTTAGACTTCTGTCAACACATTCAGACATCACAAGGAAGGGAGAACAGGGCCTCATGTCTAATTTGAAATATTTTAAATACCTGCCATCCACTTTGGCTGCTGACATCTGAAACACATGTATATTACTTAATTACATGAAATTACATGAAAACATTTAAATAATGGAGCTAGAGTATATTTTCAGGGCATTTGTCTGTCTTCCCTTTCTCTCTGTCTGGCTGATTTGTCTTTCTCTAGCAGCTTTTTTGTTGCTGCCCTGTACTCCTCCTACATCAGATCTAAGATTTGTTGTTTTATTCAGAAATATATAAAGAATTGTCAAATATAATTTGTGGTGCATATTTCATTCTGTAAGACACACACATTCAAGAATAAATTCTGTTAGACTGAAATAATGATAGCATATGAAAAGCTTTTGACCTTTATGATTAAAAAACTCCGATGACAGATTGGTTTTGAGTAAGTGAAAACCATCATAAAGCCATCAGTTATATGTTCAAGTGTTGCCCTGAGTTTGCAGTTCTTCGATGTTTTCAGTTTCTGTAAAAGTTTCTCACGCACTTTCTGTAAACATGGTCATGTTTTGTTAACTGTACTTTATTGTTTTTCATTCCATTCTCCTAGGCGGAGACATTTGATGGATTTTTCCTTTGACCAGTGTGATTGAGGGGTGGTAATTTCTCCCTCCAATCCACGGTGGTTTTTAAGAACATTTATAATAAAGTTCGGGGTCTCGGACCCCGGCTCTTTTCTTGCTTCCCTCCTGACAAGGTGGCTGCGTGATTTTTTCATGTCCGAGTGCGACATTCAAGTGCAGAAACTTCCCTCCTATCAACAGAAAAATTCTTGCAGTTAAGACTCAGACTCAGGAGACTTTTGCTCCATTTACAGCATTAGCACAGTATTCCTCTTTGATTACTGTACAAGGCACTTGGGATAATTCTCAGAAGTAATTAGCCTTTTGCAGTGTCTAGGGTCATGCGTCAGTGTCAAGTTTAGAACTAAGATTTCTTGATCAATCCACAACCTGAATAAGCTGTCTAAGGAAAGGATATCCATGATCAGGGAGAAATAAAGCACCGAAAGGACTTGGGCACTTTCTAAGCATGCCAGTTTAGATACAGAGTGTCTTCTTGTCACCTATAAAAGGTAGCTGAGCTGCCAGAAAACCAGAAGATGATCACCAAAGCTAAGTGTTTAGTTGTGTGATGCTGGAGGCGTTTCCTTCAGACACTCATGGCCTGTTGGTACCTGTAGTTCAAATGCCTTGTTTGGCTCCTGGTTTGAGAAGTCTAATATGCAAAACAAAAGTCTCAGGGCTGGTTCAAAACATTATAAAATTTACAAAATCTTTCCACAGACTTCATTGAATATTTGATCAGTAACATAACTGTCAAGAACATTAAGTCCTTTCCAATACTTCTTATTGAAGTAATACTTCTCCAAGGCTGTCAAGAAAAGTGAAGGTTTCCATATCTGGGTACATTCAGTAACTATAAAAACACCACATGGGTCATATTAATTTAATTACAGTAGGTGAGTGACAAGCAACCTTTTCTTGTACTGAGATAAAAAGTAGTATACTTGCGCTTCTATATACTATTTGCGTCATTGCTTGTTCTGATGATCAGCACCATCTTATCCTTAGCATTTGTTTATTGAATCCAACAGTTAAATTCCTATGTAAAGATTTACATGATCTGACCTCAAAGTCTTTTTGAGAGACTGTGGTGAACTTCAGTCAACTGGCAGGACCAGAAGCAGGAATACTGTACCCAAGCTGTTCAGCCCACGTGATAGAACACTTCCTAACATTCAGGAACAACGAAACAGGTTTTCTTGAAAAACAGACATGATTTTCCCTTTCACTGTTGAGTATTTGGGGAATTTCCTGAGGTTTATGACCCTTTAGGTATACTCATCCACGCATTACAGAAGGAGCCATTAGCATCTGCAGTTTGAGATAAGAATGTTACCAATTCCCATACCAGCTGTTATCTCTCTCATAGCTACTTGTTTTCTAGTAAAAATATTCTATTTTCTAGAAGAAAATATTCTAATATGCTGCTCATTAATATGCAAGCATTAGTTCTTTTTCTCTTTTTTAAATTGCCTGTCAAGTTGATTTACTTCAGAAGTTGTCTAGTGAGTACTCAGTGTCAAATCCTTCTGTTCTATATAATTTCTAATCTTCCTTGAATTCCTTAGTATTTAACTTGATTTTGAATGGAACTTTGTGAAGTAGCACTTTTGTACCCAAAACCTCTTTTCTTTTTATGCAGTCAATTTTTAAATTTGACATTTTAAACAACCATTTTTCCCAACCATTTTAAACAACTGTTTTTTGAAGCCATTCTGGTCAAAAAAGTGCAATTTGAGGGCAAGTTCTCTCATAATGAGAATTTTCTTGAAACACACTTCAGAAATATTTTTCTAGTTATCCACAAGCACGGATCATAAGATCAGCTTGCCTTGCAGACTCTGTGCCAGCTGATAAAGAAGGAGGGAGGGGAAAGAAATCATGGCGTAATTGCCATCTCCCAGGCTGAGTCTGCAGATTGGTAGTTACAGAAGAGCTTACCTCTACATGTTGTCTGGGATTCAAAGAGCAACAATGAGCATGGAGCTCACACAGCTCATTTGGTAAAAATAAATAACTGACCTTACTCCAAATTCCAGCAATTTATTCACTCACAGCATTGATGACACCAAGGTACAGTACTACAAATCAAATACTAGATATAGCCAGGTACAACAGGGAAGGGGCAGACTTTTAAACAGGGCATAAAATTAGATAAAAGAAGTATTCAGGTAAAATGAGTAACTTCAACTCATTAGAAGAGGTTCATTCCACAGCTACTTTATCCAGCAGAACTCAGGATGATTACCACTCCTGAAATGCCAATGGTCATCCTCTATACTTGAGGGAAAAACTAGCTCTTTCTTTTAATGTTTATCTGTGTAACTACCACTTGATCTCTCCTAAAGATTTTGCTCTGAAAAACCATTCATTTTAGATACAGATTTTAATATCTTTTTTCTTTAGCATAAAGGTGAACTTTAATAACTTCCCCACATGCTTTCAAACCTTTGTATTTCCTCTCTCCTTCTCAACATGAAGCATGTTATTAAGAAAATCTCACAAACAGTTCAGTTCCCCTATTGCCCTCTATTAAGCTCTTCACAAACACATACGTTTCTAGAAACACATTGTTAAAACAAATACGATTGTTGTCTTTCTTTGCATAACTACCCAAAACCATTATGACTTAGCATTAAGGAAAAAACCACCTGAGTGTCCTGACCAGAACTGTCTCCTTCTCCCCATGTACAGTTATAACATTGGAGTTTGCTGTTCTGAAAGTGTGTCCCTTCCCCATTTGTGCCTAAAAAGCTTAATCTTTGAGCTTGTAATTACTCCCAATCTCATCCATCTGGTTTCTACTCACCCATCCTTTTGCAGTTAGCTTCTCTCACTTGTGGTTTTCATTCCCTTTCATTGTCTATGTATATGACAGTGATACACAGATTTTTTTTCTCCCCTTCATAGCTTTATCGAATTTCAGACAAGCACTGTTCAAATAAAAGCTCTCATTCAGTGCCCCAGTAAATATTTTTTCTCTTCCGAACATTGTGGTATTTAGAAACAAAAAAAGACATTACTGAAATTACTTGATATTTGCATAATACCAATTCACTGAGACAGATTCATCCATTATATTCTCTACAGAGACATCTCAAGAAGTAACTAAGCTTACATATCAGTAAACATAGCAAGTCACACCTATCTACCTACATCATGTCCTGGAGAGTCACCATGGTGATTTCAGTGTTAAGCTCAATACAAAAACAAACTGCCCTGCTTGTTCTCTAGGCCTAAGTTTCTATTCAATACATCTCCAAAGGAAAGGATCAACCATGGTATTTTGCAGCTGCATCCCAAAGATACTTTTACATTATGGAGTCACTGCAGGTAGTTAAGTCAAAAGTCAGGAGATATTTTCCAAGGTGTCTTGGTTTGAAAGACAGGTGTCTGTTAAGGAAGGCAGGAGCCTCCCTTGGAATGGAAAATGCATCCCCCTTCCCTCCAAATGATTATAATTTTTGAAATTAAGGGGCTCTCAGGCACAGATATAGGGAATAGGAATAACAGTTCTTTACTAATATATATATATAGAGAGAGAGAGAGAGGCAAACAAACAACACTAACCACGGCAGTAATAACAAACAGAACCAGGAACCCAGTGCCCGCCTTCCCTCGGCTGTTTGGGGAGGGTGCGATGGTTCCCTCGCGGCTGCAGGGGGCGCTCCGGAGCGAGCTCGGGGAGCACGCGGTAATGGCGGGCGAGCAGCTCGCCTCACAAACCCCAGGGGCAGCCGATCCCGGAACAGCAGGGACGAACACACAGAATCCCGGGTGGTAGGCGAGATGTATCAAACTCCGGAGCTGCAGCGGGAGCCCCGGGAGGTCTCGGCAGGCAGGGGGTGCGGGGCTACAGTGCAGTGAAGGCTCGGAGCAGCGGCAAAGGAACGGCAGTCGTGGCCCGGCTCCCAGCAGGGCAGGGAAAGGCGGGCTTGGGATCCCGGGGTCCCCTGAAGCACTCGAGCAGATGGGTAGAAGGAAGGCAGCAGAAAGCAGAAGTCTGTAGTAGTGGCGAACTCTCTCCACAACGACAGCAGCTCCTCTCCCCCTCGAATGCCGGCAGGACAAGAGAGCGAGGGACCCCACCCAAACCCTTTTATCCAGTTCAAATCTCGAGACCTCTCTGCCCCACACGAGAAAACCTCAGGTGAAAGAGGCTGGCCAGCTAGACCCCTCCCCCTGTGGCCAGGTCTTCTGTCTCTTTGGCAGCTTGTATGGGGAAAAAATTCTTTGAGAGAAAAAGAAAACAAAAAGAGACCTCCTAAAACCCTAACACAAGGATTATCTCATCTTTTAAAACTTCACTGCTTTTTAGAAAAAGTTACATTACCTTTAAAATCAGGGAAAACTAAATAATTATGAAACATATTTTGCCATTAAAGTAATTGCTTTCAGACATATTTTCTGGACATTTTGTATTTGACAGAAAGAAGGAAGACCCATGTCCATTTCTTTTATGTATGTGGTGAACTTGATGAACTCGGTCAATTACATGATAGCCTTGATCTGAGAAGTGAATCACAAGTTTTTATCTGTAATGAAATAAAGATAAGACATTGACATTAGTCATCATCATGGTAAATAGTGTCGCCACTGCTTATTGCTGTTAGATTGTGCTCCAGTTATAGAGATGCATGCTGAGACATTGTTCACTGCAAACAACATCAAATGGGGACATTTTTCATATAATCTGTCTGGATGTCATCATATGCCGTGGAGTTCTGAGGTGTACTGCTGCCATATGGTGTTCTGAGAGATGTGGCTGCCATACACAATCAAACAATTGAAAAATGTCCCCATTTTTCCCTAGAGATTTTCATCATCCTCCCAGCACCCACAAGCCATTTACCACCTGGTTTCGTCTCTCAGGATCAGTACTGAAGTAGCACAATAGGTAGTCTCACATCCTCACATCACACAGAGAATCTAGCTAGCTATTGTATATAGCCAAAACAGGCCAACTCCTGCAATACAACACGTCTTCCTTCATTCCTTGCCAGATGGTCTTCAGCCCCTCAGCTGCTCCCTTATTTGGCCTCTGTCTCCCAGAGTTCATCTCACACATAAGCTAACCAGTGACAGAGTTTAATAACAGTCATCTATGAATGTACCCACCTGGCACAGTAAAACTGATTCCAGGTAGGACCTTATTTTTAGGTCTCTTGTCGGGTTTCATCTACAGCAGCCAATTCCACGTCATGCCTGTTAATTAAAAAACACATCTCCCAGGTTCTTCTGTACTTAAATGAGCTGGCACCCATGAAAGGTGTCTTTAAAAATTCAGGGCCCATTTTTCTTGCCAATTCCTGACTTACAATTTTTTTATATTTCCTCCTTTGCTGTTGAGCCTTTTGTTACCCTGCACAACAGTCTGCTTTTAAAATTAACTTCTTAAATGAAGGGGAAATTTGTTATCCTTCTCTTCTATGCTTGTTTCATTTTCTCCACCTGCTGATTTAGAAGCATTCAGACACCTTTCCTGTTTTGCTTGCTACCCTGCTCTAAGTGCTAGAAAATGTATGTTTCTCCTGTCCTTTGCCCTTCTGTCAGCAGCTTTTAGCACTTTCCCAACATGGAACACACTGATCTTACAACTGGCTTTATGTCTTCTGCATTCAGCACAGTTCCTGCCTGGACATTCTCCTTATCAACTTGCCACGTTTTCCTCCATGGTATCTTGGTGACCACATTCCTTTTCACAGCCATTTCCTGCTCCCAGCTTTCAAACAGTACTTCTCTTTCTGCTTCTTCTCTTCACAAAGATTCTGTTCATAAGCGCCACCTTTTCCTGACCTCTCAGCATATCAAAAAAGCCAAGGCCTTTGGAAGAAGTCAAGACCACAACCATCTTCAGCAACTTACCACTCATTTGATCATTGCATTCGACACAACTGGCTCAGCTCCATCTTCAGATCATAGTCTGGCAGCCCTTATTTCACCCAGTTGATTACAGAACCTGCCTTCTTCCTCTTACAGCATGCATTGGTTAGATGGGGCAGCTGAACAGGACTGATGGAGTTTTTGGATCTTACAAGGCAGACAACCCTGTTATGGACAGGTAGACTGTAGTTTGATTAGGATGAGAATTATCAGGGAATATGCACATTTTTGTTGTTTGCATCTAAGAAATCAAATTTGTATAAATTAGAATCTCGTAAAATTCTGTGCCTGTTTTTTCTAAAACTTTACTCATCTTTGAGTACAATGAAGCCTTCTGTTGGAATATGTGAAAAAAATGTTTTGGTTTTGGCTCCTGATCAGAAGCAGAACTTAAGTTAACGTTTTCCCCCCAAGTTTTAAATTCTCTACACCATATTTTTTACTTTCTGATGGCCTATTGGTGCTCTTGCAGTAAAAATCCAGATTATTTGTTCATGTTATGAGACCATCTTGAAGATTCTAGTCAGAGGATACCATTTTTCTGATGCTGATGGATAAAACCAATACAACATCCCATTCATTCTGTATGGAGAAGACGAAGCGCTAAATCTTTACAAATGCAGTAGAGTTTCTTTATATCTTTCTGTGACTCCTGATATATGTACTAGTGGTCACATCCTCAGTTATCTAAATCTACATGTTTCTATTAGCTCCATGGCTGGTCAGGCAAGTGGACACAGTATAAACCATCTAAAGAACAGGTCCTTTTAAAAAAAATTTCTGTACTCACACTCAGAGTACTTAATTGTATTTTCAGTGATACGACAGAAACAAAAATTTTACCTCATACACTGTTCTATTCACGTGTGGACAGCACGCTGAGATTGGCCAGCTCAATATACTACCCACCTACAGTCTGTCAGCTGCTTTTGTTCCAAAATACATTGCACAGCCACCATCTGTCAATCATAAACTACTTGGCCAAAGAGAAATTTATTAATTTAGAAATACTGAAAAACACAATTGCTCATGGAAATGCTAGCAACAGTTATTAGGCATGTTGATCAGCATTATAAACAAATGTTAATTGGGTTTTTACTTGTTTGCTTTTTAGAAAAATATCTGTTCCACAACACATTTTAATCAGAAGTGAGGAATTCCTTGATAATTTGGCATAGGAACCAGCTGCTGCTTTAGTCAATTAGTACAGTAATCTGGATGTTTTATTTTTTGCCTTACCAAAAAGCCCAGCATTTCAATAAAGAATCTTTCTTTTCCATTTGATAATTAAAGCAGCTTAAAACAGAGATAGTTTCAGGACTAAAGGTGTACATTTTAGCTGCTGGAGCCCATGTAAAAGGATGAGAACAGTGTACTACCTATGGGTAACCAAAGGGAACACTGAGCAATGAAGGGAAGCTAATACAACTCCTAAATATAGGTGCAATTAAGAAGACAGACTTTTTAGTCTAACTTAGATTTCAGAAAGATTCCAATCTCTGGTTAAAAGTGAGAGGAAGTATACAGACAGAGACTCTTCAAAGAGAGTGAATACAAATATAAGAATAATGCCTCCAACCTCTTTGTTAACAAAAGCCAGAAAGCATCACCAGACTGGGTTTATCACCCTTTCTTTCTGAGGTGCAGGAGAGGAGGAAAGTGGAATATGTGATGTGCCTCTCCTAATTCTTAATACTGGGAAGGGGACTATTGATTTCATACCTACAGGAGTACCTAGCTATCAACTCTTCCATTATCATCTTCTCATTGTTGGATCGCTGCTACTTTCTTTTCTGCTTAAAATAAGGCAATGAAATGGAATTCAGTCGAGTATCTTCTAGACAGAGCTTTCTTAGCTTGAGAACTCTCATTTGCCTGGTAAAAAGAATAACACTGACCTCTGCAATTTACTCCGTAAGACCCATGTATATACAAAACATCAATATTTAATAATACCTTAGAATAGCTTGCAACATAGCATTCTTAATTTTTCAAGATATTAGTTTTATATCAGACTAACACAATGCTCAGGTTCACACAACAAGCAGTGTTCCATGACTCATTTCTTTGTCCGTGGACATCACTCCTGCTTTTCCAGCAATTCCCCCATACCACAGGGGCTTTTCCCTTGGCCTGCTTGATCAGAGTACATATTTCACAGTTATGGATAACCTGGGGGATAGTGTCTGCACTTAAGTCCACCCCTTGATCACAAGCCCACCTGTATGTTGCATTCTTCCCTGATGACTGGCCCACATCACTGGCCCACTGAGCCAGAAATAACTCACCCTTGTGCTGCCAGTCCAGATGCAGCACAGACACTAACCTTGGCAGCTCAATCCACCTGTCCGTCACTGCTCTTCAGTAACCCGACTCCTGGGTATGAGTGCATCTACGTGATGGTGGCAGTCCCTCTGCTGGAGAGAGCAAGGCAGGAGGGTGCACTTCCCTTCGGGCACCCCACTTCATCCTGCCAGCACCACGCCCCAGCGATGGTGTGGTTGGTATAGAACAAACAACTTGGTCACACCACACAGTGCCAAACTCCACCCCTCTTTCCTGTAACCAGGACACTTTTCTTGCTATTTAAACTTTTAATCATTTTAACCACAGAACTACAGAATGCTTGAAGCTACAAGGGATCTCTGGAGGTCATCTTGTCCAAATAATCCTTGATAAACTTCTAGGATCAGTGATATTTTGGCAATATATTCTACAGGGTAATTCTAGTTCATACTTTAAAAGCATTTCCATTTACCACACTTACAAACACGTTTGGTTTTGTTACCTTTTATTTCAATATAAGGCCCATCATTCATTGATGAAAAAAGACAGAAAAACCTAATGCCATGGATGACATTCACATGTGGTATAAATTGAATTCTAACTATGCAGCAAACTTGAAATTTTTTTCCTAGCTTTAGTGGTCACAATATAAAAGGGATAGTTCTTACCCAGATCTTTGGATTTTAAAAATATGAATGTACTAATTCAATAAATAAGCGGTCAGTGTATCATATTCAGGTTACAGACTCCCCATAATATTTTAGATTACCATATGCATATTACTAAAAAGTGACATAATTCTTAGTGAATCTGGCTTTTATATTGTGTGTTATAATAAAATTTTATTAATACCATATAATAATGTATGTACTATATAACTATATAATATAATCATAGGATGACAGTATATTCATACTATGTCCCACTATATTTAGGTGTACTATATCGTACCTACTCAAGAAAGCATAGCACACTTATGCAACATAATTATATGCTATCTATTGGATAATATTTATACAACCTTGCTGCTGCTAGATGTAGCTGATGGTAGGGAAACAGAGTATGAAGATTGTTGCACTGCTCACAAAAATGTATATCCCCACCCGCTGCTGCAGCTTGGTTGAAATTTCACCTAAGACAGTGAGTACTGTTTGTGTTATATTTATCATTTTTCATACTACCAACAGTTGTGACAATGCATCAGAACTATTGATTCACATTATTTATATGACATTTTATTTTTCCTTTTTTGGTAGCACATCCTTTTTTAGATCAATAAAAGCTGAAGATAAATTTTGATAAATTCACAGCTTTTAAATTAATTTTAAATCTAGCTTTATTATCACACATATTTATTGTGCTAGATCAGCAGAGCATAGAGCACAGAGACCTCTTTCTTGTCCAGTATCATGGCTATACTTTTTTTGCAGTACAAACCACACCAATATCAGATTCCTTATCAATAAACCAGAGGCCCTGTAATATCCGGCAAATGAATGATAAATCTAAAAATTAAAAGTATTCTTTCTTTTAGTAGAAAAAACAACTAACTCATGTTTTTCTGGTTTTCTGCCAATAAATGGAGCTGTCACTTCATCTCTCACAGAGAGATATACAAAGCTTAATCAATGTATTCAGTACTTGGTTAGTTGTAGTCCTTTCATACATTAGCACAGCCTCACCAATTTTTCCAAACATTGGAAGTTAGACTTGATACTTGAGTCCTGAAATGGTATGGAAAAGATACATTAGAGCCACCCACTTATAACCTAATATTTCTATGTTTAATCCTTTTTACTCTCAGCACAAGTAGCCTCAGCCTTCATGAAAAGAACTGGTTCGAGAAATAGATTATAATGTCTGCCTAAACATTCACTGATATTAACCTCTGCCCTGTCAGTAAGACAGTATGGAGGCAGATTAGTTCTTACATTTAATTATCTTTTTATTCCAAAGAAGTTTTTTCTCTTTTTTTCCTGCTTTTGCACCTCATTAGTCATGATCAAAGTGTATTCCTCTTAATAGTGCCTTAATGTGATGCTTTGATCACATTTTTTACTAATTTGGAAGTCTGTTAACTGAATTACAACACAGCCTGGTGCATTTGAAGTTTTTGGAACCATTTTCCTGGGGCCATTTTACTCTGACAAATTTTAGGTATTTAATTGAGGTTTCCAGGAGCATAGTTGCTCTGGACTTCTTATATAATTGACAGAATAAGATATCTTCAGTGAAAAGTGGATCAAATATCTCCAGAAGATGATTTGACCCTTCATGGGGCAAATCATTCTAAGTGTTTTCTACTGACTAGAAAAAGAGATTCTGTCAATGAAGATCTGAATTTAAAGAAGATACTTAAGTTCCTAGAAATAACTAGAAAAACTGTGGTCTGTGTTTTATGAATTTGCCTACAATCCTTATCCCTGTATTAGTCACAAAGGGCTATTTTAATGATTCTCACATATGTGTATAAACTGACAGAGAAATACCCATGAACTATAAGAGCATGTGTCTATGGGCTCTAGAATAAACACCTTAAGCCTAGGTCATTTTGTTATACACTTTGCTCTTCCATACAAAGTATATCCTACCCCTTTCAGCTATCTATGTGCTTGCTTTCTTGGAGGTCACCTTAAAGCCATCTTAAACCTTACTGGCAGAAATCTTTCATCCAAAGGAATGGATGCACTTCAAAATTCATCCTCAAAATTATACCCAAAGCAACATTACTCCATGTAAGTAGTTCCACTGCCATATTGTTTCTGCCTCTGAAAATTGTTTGGTGAGGGACTGGTCACACAGTCGATGGGAATAGATGCAGCAAGGCCATGTGACTGTACCATATGTTCAGAAATCACTAACTGCTTCAGTCAGTGGAATAAAAGATTTTTTCTTAGGTAATTAGGAATCTCTGCAAGAAGAACTGTGTCAAAACCCTTATTAGTTAGTGGCTGGCTTGCATAGCCCCTCTGTGAGAACTCAGTGGAAAATAGTTCCTAAGAAATTTTACATGATTCTTCACTATCCTGGAGCCATATTTCGAGATATGACGCTGATCTCATTGCTATCAATAGTCAAGATACTGGGTATCAGGTGAATTAGGTTACAGCAGCCATTAAATTACAAACTAGTAAAGGCAAAAATCTTTGAACTGTATCAGATTTGACTTCTGTGCTATAAAATGGTATCATTTCAAGTTAAATCCTGTGACACTGCTGCATGCAAAGCTGTGCCATACCCTTCAGGAGACACAACTGCATTCTGCGATGCAGGCAGAATACAGGTAGCAGAGGAAGCTTCCTTTGAATCAATGTTTTCCTGTACCTAAACACCAGTTTCTTGAACATTCCCTGCTTACATCATCTTAGAGGTCTTTGCAGATGAACATGACTCAAAGTAGGGTTACCAGACTTGCTGAGAAGCTGTAAGAGCAGAGGTGCAGGAGAAATAAATGAACAGTGGCACTGTGTGTCTTCTGACTCAATGTGATCACTCAAACTAATAAATAATCAAAATAAAAACTAGCTAAAATATGAAGGTCAAGCATGAAGTTTGCCAGTGGTTTTCCAGGGTTTGCCTTTACTGGTGCTTCAGCAAGCTTTTTCCTCTAACTCTTGGAACACTGTCCCTAAGCTGCAGTTTTGTACTGTGCAGCGAGACTTCATTGTCCCCTCAGGACTGTCTATATTTCTTTCCTATTCTGTGAGCACAAATTTATTGTTAATTTGTGTAGCTGCCCAGGCACTCACAATTAGTACTTTTATTTTCTGCCAGTTGTTGTCACATCTAATCACTGTGAAAGGTACAGAAAACTTTTCTGAAAAATCACTGAGTTTTCAAAATGCATCTTGACAATTTTATTTGGCTTTATAATTCATTGTGTTCATTTGCCTACCCGTGGCAATGAATTCTAACTCTTATTACCATACAAACCCCAGCTGCCTCTTGCACAGCTGATATAAACTCCATATAAAAAAACCATCAAGTCTTTATTACTTTACAATGGCAAAGGGTAGCATTTTCTAGAATATTAGGACCTGGTCTAACTCTGTTGGTGGAAATAAAAGACTGCTTGGGGGAAATCTTCTATTCCAAACACTGAGTCTTGCTCCTGAATATAGACTAGTCAAGTCTTATTAGCTCTTCAAAATCCAACTGTAATTTTTTAACCAGTTAGAGATAATATTAATTCAATTCCAAAGTGCCTTAGATTTTTTTTAGTTAGTGTGTTTTTAATCCGTATCAGGAAGAACTGAGATCTAACTTGTGCTATGGTTTCAAGCACCGAAGGAAAAATAGCTAGTTTAGGGATTATTTCACTAGTTGATTTGATTATATTGGATCAGGAAAGGTAGAATCTCAAAAAATAAATTGTATTAAATCAATTCTCTTCCTGCTGACCTAGCCAGGATGTAGAAGCAGATGTGCTCCCTTTTCTTGGCACACCACCTTTGGCAGGCTGTGACATCGTACTATGAGAAGGCAGGAGTCAGAGCAAGGGCAAACTGTCAGAAAGCAGAGAAGGTGAAGAATTTTGACAGTAGAGAAACAAGAGGACTGCTGCATCAACTTATGTCATGCTGGGTGCAGCATGGGCTGGCTGGAATAGAGTTCAAAGCAAGAGGTAGATAAGCTGTCAGCTGCAGGAATCTTGCAGAAGGAGGAATTGAGACATGCTTACAACACGCTGTAGCTGGATGCTGGCAGATTCCCTTTTTTATGGAAAGAAACTGAGGTAAGATAGAGAAAGCCTTAAAGCTTGTGGGACACAGGGCTTGGAGCTAGCCCAAGCTGTTAAAGAAATAAAAATAATGCTTTGGACAGGCAGTTAACCCAGACCAAGAAATGAAATTGCCCTCATACAAATCTGTATTTCCATGTGCTGCAGTTCAACATTGTCTCTAGGAAGTTCTGCCACATGAATATGTGTGCATGTTTAAGCGTGTGCGTGTCAGTGTTTAAGAAGAGTATGTGTACGTGTGCCACCAAAAAGACAAAGCAGCTAATCCTAAAAACCAGATCTTTAAAAGGAGTGAACAGGCCCTTCTTCCAAAATGTCTTTACCCTGTACTGAAATTCCCTGAGACAGGGATTTCACGCCAAATTGTCATGGAGTCTCTGCACCAACTGCACACACTGCTTTGTATCCAAGTGATCTTCCACCAGCAACAAGCAAGTAACTGAAGCAATCCAGCACCTTCCTACTCTACTGAATAACTCAAATAGTTCGGCTGTGCCAAGGGGAAGCTGTTGTCTAGTTCCAGTCATTCTCCCAGGCTTAAATCTTCACCAGAATGAACAACAGGCTACTTCTATAAAATCATCCAGAAACATCCATTTATTTCTTGAAAATAAACTTAAAATATATGAATTGTGCTGATTTCCCAGTAATAACTTCTCTTTCATTTTGGCTTTGGTTAGACATATCTAAGGGAAAGAATAACACAAAATGATGTAATCATTACATAAATCTATGTTTAATTCTGGATACTTTTGATCAAAATATGCACTGCATCTCCATGGATTTAAAATATAAAGAAACAACAACTTGATGTCCTAGTTCAGGTCCATCAATTGTTAAATTCTTCAGCTATATAGACAGCAGAATTAGCATAACCTTTGGAAAAAAATGCTTTAAAGAGTTGAGAGAAGATAGAACAGAACAGAGATTTTATTTTACAAATAAATAAGTATCAAAGTCAGTAAAATACTAAATCAAAACAGCAGGAGAAACGACTGTTTTTCATTAAGAAACTGAAACTGAGGTCAAGTAATCTGAAAACTTAGATAATGAAATGACATAAATATCTGACAAAATTTAGAGGGCTCAGGTGTGCTTTGTACGGAACTTGCTGTTCCTAATACAGGAGATATCAGTATTTATAATATATTCAGTTTCACCAGCTTACAATCAGGTAAACAAACAAAA
The DNA here is from genome assembly GCA_013397775.1 of Eulacestoma nigropectus. NCBI lineage: Eukaryota > Metazoa > Chordata > Aves > Passeriformes > Eulacestoma > Eulacestoma nigropectus. Next base: position 30,027 of record VZTE01004409.1, read on the forward strand.
ATAGCTCATTGATTTACAGACACGTCAAGATTTTTAAAATGTGAAATCTGAGTAGCAGGGTGATAGAACGGTTTCTGCACTAGCTACCACATTCAGCATTTTTTCCCTGCTAGTTTAATTATCTTTCTAAAGAAATAAATGGCATGTTTTGCAGGAGCATCTATTCTAATAAAATCTGACGAGAGTTAAGATCATACTTTCCTTAGTCCTTGGAAACTATGTGAAGAATAATAGGTTTATGTGTGTTTAATTGCTAAAGGGGAAGCCAGGATATATCTGGTTAGGAGGCTAAAATGTTCATCCCAGAGCATACTTGTCTGTAAACCTCTCCTCAGGTCATCACACCCCATGCACATACCTCATGTCAACAGGCACTTCATTGCATGCACACATGGAGGTAGATCATGCAAGAGGGAGATTTCCTGGGTGGCCAAGTTTAGGTGATGAGTGACCTTGCCAACAGATAACAGCAGAACTGCAATGACTGGAAGAGTGTTTTTCCCACCATCCCGTGGGAACATGTGGAGCTAGGGGGATGTACAGTGCTGCCTGCAGCTTAGCAGTAAATCATCCTTTTAAACAGAGACAAAAGTAGAAAAGGTCCCCTTAGCTGAGAAAGCTGGGGAGTTTTGGGATGGGACCATTCAAAGGCCTCTTCTGCCCTGAGCTGTAAGAAGAAGGACCAGAAATGTCTGCTTTTGTCACAGGTATCAGACAATGCATATATGCAGGGAATCTGCCATATATCAGTGAGTGAACTGTATGTCAGATCTTCTCCTAGGAATCCTTTGACCTAGACAATGTTTTATACTAATGGGAATTGGGGCTTTCATTATAGAATAGAACAGAATAGAAAAGAATTACAGATACTGGTTCTTTCCGTCTGAGATGTTTACTTTATCAAGCTAAAATTTGCAATCAATTGTCACTATAATAAAGCCATAATTTTATCTGTTTGTCTGTCATAATTTTATCTGCTCAACAGCCAGCTGACCCATTTAGCATCACTGACATAAGCCAAAAAGGAGAGCTCAAACTAGAAATAGCTCACACAGTACAAAACCCACAGTCCCAACTGAGTTGTTTATTTATTCTGCACTTTGGGTCCCTCTTACTGCAAAACTGTCAACCTTGAGTATGAGAAAACCACTGTACAGGAGTGAGAACCTCAATAGACACATATGACCATGCAGCTGAATTAAATTATTCAGTGGTGTGTGGTTGATTTGTAGCAACTAGACCATCATTTAGTCTCTTGCATAATATTTCATAATTATAAAAACATTAAGAGGTAAAGAAACTATACTGATGTGTTTTTCTTTAATAAGATTAATGAAAATAATGAAAGCTACTGTAATCTTATTTTCTTATTTTGATTAAGGTAAAGTATTTACTAACTATTTTTTTCATTTTTTACTAGGTTTCTTTTAAATCTTACACATACTGTTTTATAACTAGCAGTCCTACAAATAGAATGAAAATGTTGGGATGTTGAAGAAACTTCTTACATTTCTATGATGTCTCAACGTACATGGTAATTTCCCCATGTAACTGTTTCTTTCTGTAGCTGGGACTGCAGAAAGAGAATGTAAATGGTAAGGCATGAAATTTAATTATCTATTAGATGTTCTATGAGGTTTCTGGGATCTCAGACCTGCACTGCACTACACACATGCTCTAGCTGTTCCCTTAGGAACAGGGTGTGCTCAAGATCCCACATACCAGTTTTCCCCATGTTTTCTATCAGTTCGTCATTGGTTCATTCTTAGACAAATTTTAAATTTTTTTAATACTGTCATGTCTGTGACTAACACAGCATTTTACCTGTTCATCGGGAAACGCTCTGGAGACACAGCGTAATATTAGCATGTAACTCATATCTACTCTGAAATGAGAACTTATTAATATCTACAGTCTCTTGATTCTTACACTTCCACTAATTCCCAGAGCACTTAAATGACTGATTACAAGAATTTGCTTCAGCATGGAAATTTTGGTAAAAAATAAAGATAATGCCTGCACCCAACTCTGCAATGATTGCCTTGCATTCTCCCTATTTTTGCCTGAAGAGCATCATTTGTCATATATTTTCAAAGTATTACTAACTCCAAAAAGTATGCATTTTTTCCCCAGTCCTTAGGCCCTGATTTTTATCCTCCTAACAAAAAAGTAGGGAAAAGATGTGGGACTATGCAAAATCAAATTTCTTTTCTGTCTGTGGTAATACAAGTGCAAGTATCAGAAGAAAGCTGTAATAAACAACCTAGGTACTTATCCAGAACCAAATATTGGGCAAGAAGGAGGGGAGAAAGAAAATGCTAGCATATACATCTGGAAGCAGGGAATACTGATTTCAATGGATATTCTAGTAAATATCTTCCATTCCAGTTTTCCTACTGGCTGATTTAGGTGAATTTCCATGCAGCTGAACACGAACACTGTAAATTTGCATTCAAAGCTTCCCCTGTGCTTTGGAAAGATCTTAATAAAAATAATGGACGTAGGCACATGGAAATTCCTTAGACAATACAAAGGAGCTGTAGGAGGGATTAGGGAGAGGTGGGATTAGACATTCTTCTGAGAAGAAAATCTCCAAAAGACAGAAATTTAAGGATCTAAATCAATTGAAGTACAGTGACACTTTAAATCCCACCACTGCTGGAAGAGGACATATCTAATTTAATCTTTTTCTATCTCTAGGTATCTAGCTTATAACTTGTGCTGTCAGACATCCAAAACCCAGCTGCTGCTAAAACTGGGTTTTCAGCAGTAAGGATTTGTCTGTTCTTGAGCTATTGTGTCTGTTTTGTGCTGTTTTGTTTTTTCCTTTCTTTTAAAGCATTAATAAATGCTTTGCTTTAAAGTCTGGATGAATTATTTATTTCTAATGCTAATTAAGAGGTTTGCAAGAATTGAAATTAATGAAAGACATTTTGCTTTCTGAAACTGAAAGACAAAACCAAGAGAATCTTTGGACATTTGCAAGAAATAGAAGTTTTTAAGTTATTTTATTGTTGAACAGTTGGAGTGAAATCTGGACACTGAACAGGACCTTGAAACTCTCCTAATTTAATTCAGTAAGAAGCCTCAAGCCTCCGTCTTTCATCATTTTCAGCAGAGTACTTCCTAAGCCTTGGTCATTAAAATTGAAATGAAGTGATGCCAAAACCACACCATATTTCACTAAAGCAGAAAACAGACAATGTTTGTAAACATCTTATGTCTATATTCAAATATCTATTAATCATACTGCAATTTAATTAGGTACATCCATTAAAATGAGGAAATCATTGCAGTTTTCATTATAAAAGTATGAAATAAGACAACCATTAATTCAGATTTAAATTAAGATATACCTGTTAAGAAACTAGCTCTAGAGATCTCTTTTAATACACTAATAAATTGTGGCATGAGAAAATAAAAGGCCCATCTCTGAATCATTAGTCATTTACTGACTTGTGTTACGACAGACCTTCAAAGGTATTTGCTGATGATCTGCTGGTATCTATCACCTGTTAGAAGACACAAGTAGGAAGATTTGGTACTTTGCCTTAATTCGGTCCTAAAGTCATCAAAAAACCCACTGACCTGCCATCTAATCCTCAAATGCCCTTTTATTTAATAGTTTAGTGGTTAGAGATTCTTGCTTTAAATTACACAAACTGCTTTTCATTCAGAAACCAGAACAGGAGGATCTATTCTTCAAGGTGAAAAGTGCTGCAGCTTGATGGTACAAGAAGGTTCTCATCTGTGCTTAATGAGTCTTTTGGTTTTGTGCCTTTGGCACAATCTCAGTAAAAAGCACAGAAAAACCCTAAGGTTTGAGAGTCTGAGTATTCTTCCAGGAAACAGTAGACAGGGGTTTCAATCTCCTCACGCAGAGCATGGAAACATAAGCTTCCTACTTCTTGAATATGTGCTTCACGTATTAGTTTACTGTACAAACCTACATTTAAAAAAACCCTTTAATTCCTGACTTTTCCAAAGACAGCAGGCTATCACACTTGCAGGTTACAGCATGTGGACCTTGACCAAATTGAAACGTTTCTCTGCTGAGTATACTATGCAGAAGGTGGAATTTTAGAGAGATTTTGGCTAACTGTAAGAAAGTACCTCCTAAGCAAGTTGAATTTGTTGATTTTTTTATACTGTATGCTGAAAAGAAATTCCATTTTCTATGACTTTCTGAGTCTGTCTCTCAGCCATGTAGGTATGCTATGGGTATCTATAAGAAGCACTCTGCATTCACTCTTGGTTTTCTCATAAGTTAAACACCTCATTTTAAAACCTAAATATTTCTGCGGTAAGACTTATGTTATAATGCAAACATAGTACCTTTAGTTAGTTACATTGTTTTTAACAAAAAGGTGTGAAATTGATTAAATACTTGTAAACCATCAAATAGCATAAATTAAGGCTATTTGGATCACACAAATAACCCCTCTTTATCTGTCATTAAAACTAGTGATATGTTTCTCAAGCACTTCAATGGAAATTAGAACTAAGCCAACACAGGATAAATTTAATTTCAGCATGCTGTTAGTCTCACTAGTGCTTTTGATGAGAAAACAGTCAAAACTATTTCTAAAATTGAACATACTGAATATAATCCCAAAATGTTCACATTCAAAGATTTTGCTTCATTTTGACCCTAGCATTGTATTTACTGCTTTCATTTTTTTTACGTTGTTTTCTGTCTTTCACATTTATTTAGGCAACAGTCAATATTCACATCAGCTTGGACTCAGTAGATGCAAGAGGATTTTGCCACTTGCATCCCTGAGCTTTATGTCTGGCTAACCATGTAACTCTTAGAACAGCACCAGGAAAACTTACTTATTTTCTATATGAAATGCTAAAATTCTAAGAAAAAGGCACTCTGGCTCTGGTACTGCCCACATGGAGAACTGTCTTGGCATCAGCTGGGTGTCAAGGAGTGTGCAAACTCTGAGCAATTCCTTTGTCTGCCAGGTTTCTTTCTGAGATGTTACCAAATACATCAGCAAAATCTCAGCCAAAATTTTTTTTTTTTTTTTTTGTTTGGACTGCTTCCAAAAGACACTTAGTCTGCGGAATCAACAGCTTATAGCAGAAGCATCTTACCAATCTTACTTCTTTGTTGCTGGTTTTAATCATGTAAACTTACAGTTGATATCTAAGCTGAGTCTCCCCTATATTAATCTGCAGTTTCTAGCTGTTTGGAAACATATGCATTTTATATAAAAATGGTAGTTTTGCTTGTATACTTATGTACCCTAAATATATTTTCTTGGCATTTTAGAAACTTACTTCGTAATTACTTCTTTCCACATATTTTTAAACTGAATTATTCTGCTTTTCGGTAATCTCAGATTGTCAGATGGACAAATTGTCAAACACAGGTTCATAAGTTACAAATCAGGTCTACTCTACCATCAGTGGAAAATTTGAATGCAAATCTAAATAAAGAGCTTGAAAAAATCTAGAACTGCAAATCTTGGCTTTACGACAAAAACATCTAAAAAAGAGCAATGTATAGTCTATGGTATTTTGCAAATATCCTGTTTCTTAGCTTGGGTTGTCCTGTTTGTAAAATGGGAAACCTAAAGATCTATCAAAGAACAGATCTCATTCAACAAACCCTTTTAAAAAATAGAGTAAAGGCTTGTCATTACCTGTCCCATAAAAACAACCTGGTGAACTCATTGAAACTGCTTTGTCAAGGATGCATCAGACACATTCAGGTTGTCATCAGAATAATTCCAACTTTGTGCACAGAAATGATAGAAGCAAATATAACACATACAGTTTCTAACTCACTCTCAAACTTTAGAGATGCCAAGTCAAAACAGATTTTCCAATCCTGGTTATGAGTCCAAACACCCTGAATACAGACAGCAATGACGATTTTATTATCTAATTATAAATGCAGAAAAGGAGGATCACATTAATATCCATAACATAAGAAACAGCACTCTCATCATAAAAAACAATTCTACCATTTCTTATTTTTTTTTATTCTAGGATACCCTCTAGCTTCCATCTGTATGCCTTCACAGCAAAACATTTAGGGCCACAAATCCAATTTACTACTGTTTGCATCATATACTACTCATTTTTCTGAATATTACCCCCAGGAGAGATTTGCACAAACTGGCTCCTTTTTAGCAAAGAGGAAAACCGAGCCAAAACCATTTGACAGAAAACTACTTTCTTCCTTCAAGATACCACTGGATAACACAGGAGGGTCCTATGGACTGTTATACAGGGATCACTAAAAATATTTGTAGAAGTTTCTACCCATTTTAAACTCCAATAAGCTATACCAGTATGAAAAGAAAGGGGAAAAGAAAAAGAAAGAAGTCTACCTTTAAATTCCGTAATTGCCTTTCTTCCATTGAAAGACATTTGTGTTCATGATTTACTGCTAAACTTGGATTTGGGATGATGTTTGTCTTGTAGATCACCTGGGGGAATGAATGGAAGGTACAAAGACATAGTAAGGGACAAAAGGCATGCATATGATTTTGTTATTCAGTGGTAGTTCACTGCTGTAGTATGTTAGGTAGACAGGCTGTTGGGATTAGATATTCAATAATTGTCGGCAATTTTGGCTGGGATTTTCATACATACTGTATGTCAGATCTGTTGCTGTAATTTTGAAAATACCACAGGGAGATGATCTACACCTTCAAGGATTTTAAAAAATTTTGAAAATGCAGCATTTTATGGCAACTATAAGGGTGGACTACCAAGTATATTTCTTGCTTAATGAAACTGGCACAACTCTCCTAGTCTAAGATAAATTGCCCATTTACTTTAAAATCCTTAATAATTTTACTTAATAGAATTCTGGAATTGCCACTGTAAAAGCTTATCGTCTTGTGCACTATTGGCCTCCACTTTGATACAGTAGCAGCTTATATTTAAAAGAATAAAGGTTTGGAGGATTAGTGTTCATAAAAGCTGCAGCAGAAGGGAATAAAAGCTTCAACAATTATTTTTAAAAGCAAGTAAAAGTAAGTTCTCAAAGGCTTTGGCTATTGATTTAATAGAAGCACATGTTATTTTGAAATATTAATGTTCATTGCCTTACACAGATAAAACATGACGAACAATCAGAACATACATATAATTACGGATCCTTTCCCACTTACAACATTTTAACTAGTACTGGGATAAAAATCAATGACAGCTTAAGACATCTCACATTATATGAGATGAAAATTAACTTATTGAATTATACAGAAAACCTCCATACGGAAACCCATTCTTAACCAAAATTCTGTCAAGGTCCCAGCTAACAGAATATAATTTCAAGTCTCAGCTATGCATCATCTAAGCAACAGACGTTAGTGGAGGCATAATAACCAACACTTAGATTATTTTCCTAGATCCTAAGGAAATACTAATTTACGTTTATGGTGTTGGTATTTGGCAATACAGTGGGTCCTGGTGTTGGGCAATGTTCCCATGCTACATGGTACACCATGTTCCACGGTGCTGGGCCATGTTACAGGCCAACATTGTCCTTCATGATCACAAAGTATCTCCAATCATAACAGTAAACCACATGTTAAAGAAACAGAAAGACTGAAACTGAAAAACGTAGAACTTAACTCTCTGAGGACAAAAAGGACCTAGGTTTGAGAAGGGGTAACCACCTAATGTCCTTCCTGTAAATTCCCAATGTTAAGAGTCTTTAATGTCAGACATTAAACAGCATCACCTTGAGGCAGCAGCACTCTAAGTTACCTATGGAGACTGCAAAAATGTCAGCCTTGGAAGTTTTCAATACTTGACTAGACAAGTGGTACTACATCAAGTGGAAATTTGGGCTGCAAGTTCCTTCCAGACAACATATCTAGGATTCTACAGGATGAATATATTTTTTATGTATATTTCATGGGATAAACTCCTCTCACTACCAAATTCAATGGCAAGTCTTTCAATGATTATTCAAGAGCAAGATTTCATTCTCAGGAAAAGAAAGTATCTTCTGTTAGAATAGATTTATGGGGTATCTAAACAATATGTATTTTTTTTATATATATATATTTGATTTTCCTTGCTGTGAGTAAAAGTCGTAGTGTACAAATGATTTATGTTGATGAAACAAAAATAAATACCTAGCAAAACATCAAGGGATAAAAATATTTTTTATTATTTAATTTCATAATTCAATTTTCATTCCACTTAAGTGAGTTGTCTACTTAATCTTCCATTAATTTAATGCTGATAGTGGGCAAATTAAATTCAAATACATCAGCATAAACCATTTTAGCCAACTGAAGCATAAAATAAGCTAGTGGACACAGGTATCAAGTTAGCTCTGATTTTCTATGTTGCAATATATCTTCCTTCATCAGTAAAAGGATATGACTATCCTTGTAGCTGATAAGGTATTTTAATTGATTTTTAGCATTTTCTCTTAGCATTCATTTCTGGCAGATTCACTTTTTTTTTTTCATTATACAAATTGATGTGAAATTAAACCATGCCCTGAGGAGAGAGAAAGCATGAATCAATAGTATTGATATTTCATGCAAAACTTGAAGCTAAGGCTTTTAAGAGATTTAAAAATATGTTTAGTAAGGTTAGTCCAGAAAATGAATGTTAAAAGCCAATATGAATGTTAAAATCAAAAGGCTGTAAAGGTTGTGGTGAATAGGGTGCTTACAGGATATTTTAATAAATCTTTCCTAAACAGGTATTTGCTTTACTTTATAAAGTAAATGTACAGATGCTTTTGTTGACTTTCTGCCATATAGCCACAAACTCACAGATTTCAAGGCCAGACAGAAGACTCCTGTATGACACAGCCATAACCCAGTTTTATCTTAATACCTCTGCAATTTCTTGATATCCATCCTACCTGGTAGTCACATGGCTCAGGAAACTTAGGGGAAACCATGGTATATATCAGGGGAAAATGTTGAGCACAGCGATGGGGAACATATAGTCTAATTGAAATTGAGGTGGCTCACAACTTCGGTTATTATGACCTGTGGCCACTTTCTTGCTATCTAGTAAGAAAATGAAAAAATTATAGATGCGTGGCCCACCAAATGTGTTTGGAAGGCCTATTTGAATAAGGGTAATCAAGAGTGTAGAATGTTACTTCGTCATCTCTCCCGAACAGACACGTAGTATGACTTACACTTTGCACCTCCTTTTGCAATCTTTTGAACAGTATTCTCTGTTTCCTGCAGCAGAATTATAAAACAATAGCAAATATCTGAGTATGGACCACAGAGCTGAAGAGAACAATCACATTATTTGGCATAAAAATAATAAAAAAGTCCGTTTACTGCTGTATAGTAAGTATTTAAAGTGTGATTTAGCAGAGTAATTTAACCTTACAGAGGATTCTCTGACACACATATCAACTACTTGTGTTCTAGCTTGAGCAGCCTTGCAGATGCTGTTCCTCTGTGGTGTGCTGATGTTGGCAAACAGTCACGCACCTGCACAGACACTCGCTCACTCCCTCTCCTGAGGGGAGAAACTAGGAGGAGGGAGAGAAGACTTAAGTGAAAGTTTACCAAATGAAGCAAAAGCTGCATGCACAAGCAAAGAAGACTAAGGAATTTAATCACTACTTCCAATGAGCAGGCAAATGTCCAGACAATTCCTGGCAAGCAGGGACTCACCACGCATAATGATAACTTAGAAAGACAAATCCCATAACCATAAATGTTCCCCTTTCCTTCTCCTTTCCCTAGCTTTTATGGCAGAGCATGATGCCATGACTTTGTTCAACTCAGCTCAGCTGTCTCAACTGTATCAACTCCCAGGTTCTTGCCCAACCCCAGCTCGCTTGTTTGGAGCAGAGGCAGAATGAGAAAAAGATAAAAACTCCAGGCTGTGCCAGCACTGCTCAACAATAGCCGAGTCACCAGTGCATATTCCACACTCATACCTACAAATCCATATCACAGCACCACAACACTGCTATGAAGAAAGCTAACTTCATTCCTGAGGCAGTATACCTATCGATATTAAAAGATGGCAGTGACTCCTCTCAGAAAATCTTGGCAATAAACTAGACATGGAGAGACTTCTGGATAGGAACAACTGCGTATCAGACTGAGAAGATGACACTTAGTGTAATTCTGTCACCATGATGGCATCTGGCCAATTGCCAGCAGATTCCCCAGACCTCTGAAAGCATTGCAATACTGCTGTTTCCCTGTGCTTTGATAGGGCTTTTGAAATGCTTGAGAACTATTATAAAGTCATATGCTCTTCTACTGTTGCCATGCTTTGAAGTCTGATCCTTGTCCTTGCTTCAGCCTGGATTCAATGGCAAAGTGCTGTTGGGTTTAACGTCTTCACCGTCTCACTGTATTTACAACTTGCTATGATCCATCTGTTTTGTTTTTGTCAAGCCAGTCATGTTATATGTCTTATAAATATTTATAAATGCAACCTAATAAGCTGAATCCATTTGGAAATATAGTATGGAGCAGTGACACACAATGTTGCTTTTGTGTATGGATATCATTAAACTGAAGTTGTGTATTATATGTACATAAGGTAACAAGAAACAGGGAAAGGAATTGGCTGTCACATGCAACTTTATTCCATAATTCTGTTCATCTTCAAAAAGCTTACAACTTTTGCCTTTTAAGCAAATTTCTGTTTTGGCAAATTTCTTCTTCAGCAAATTTGATGATTTTGGTACCTTCATATTTCACCATCAGTTTTGCTAATGTGTGATCCACACCCTTACGTTCCTGTGCCAGCTTTATCTCTGACCTCAAGTTTAGCTCCTTCCTTCATATTTTTATCCCCCAAACAGTTTGTAGACAACAGATAAGTTGATATCCTTCATTCTCTTCTTTTCCTGTATGAAAGGGGATTAGAGTGGTACATACTCTTTCAGGTAATGGCTTAATAGTGTCTTGAATCTTGTACTAGTGCAAGTCGTTTTAACCTTACCTAAATCTCTTTGTACAGGTCCTTTTCACTTTCTATATACTTTCACAAACATTATTTCTTTCTTCTTTTAGCTTCTGATGAATTATTACTTTCCTAGTACTTAACATGAAAATGAAGAAGCATGATAAAATGAATCTTTCCCAAAGTGGTATCAAGTATTGTAGAAAAACAATACTGAATTAATGGATTGTACAATAAATAGCATTATTGCCCTTATACTTATTACAGTAAGGAGACAAACAAAATAAATTTTAAAAAAGATTTTTTTTTGCATTGTATATTTCTAAGCCCTTTAAATTTTTTCTTTGTAAATGAGTCAATGTAAGGCAAATTGTTAACTTCTGCCCTGCACTGTGGGAATAATTTCAACATGTCAGATTAATGGGGTCCACTTATGCATGACCAAAATGCAGGAAAAAATAGATGTTATATTTCCATATGCTGGCCTCTCTTGGTCTATGCCCATCCTAGAGAAGAAAACATCTGCTTCTGAAATAACTTCTCTGATATGGCAAAAACAAGAGAGAAAGAAAGAATATTTAAAGAGTAAAATATTATCATTCTTTAAGCAAAATAATGATAGTGACCTTGTAAGAATGTTGAAATATCTTTCCGTTATTAAATATTAATTAAAAGAGATACAGGAGTCATTTGAAGAAGTCTGTCAATCTTTTATGCTCATCATCAGAGTAAGTACCTGAGGAACTCATTTACGATAGCTGCAGTCAGGTATTAAGAAGTACTTAATGATAATTCTCTTTCATAAACAGTTTCTAAGCTCCTCTTAACCTGTATTTGTCATATTAGTAAAAAAAATTTAAGGTATCACTCTGAAGAACAGCTTTTGGCTGGGAGGCCATACCTGCTGTGGGATGTGAAGTTTACATTTTACATTGCTAAGTTGGTTTTCTTTTGCTATTACCCAGGAACATGAACAAAGGTAGATAAATAACAGGATGCACTTATTCTAGTGGATGAATGGGCTGTGAACACAAGAGTATTTCACTGAACTTTTGTTTCACTTCACTAGGAACCTTAATTCTTGCTGATTTGTTGTCACTTGCTACTTAAGTTTTTCATACTACAGAAAAATTAGCAAATTTCCTTGTGATTTTATACAAATAGTTTTAAAATCTGGTAATTTTTAAAATCTCCATTTGTTTCCTCTTCATTCTCTTCATTCATAACTCTTCATTCTGAGTTAAAAATGAAACAAATCAAACTTTTGAAACTCTAAACACTTATGCAATCTTTTCTGCTAAAACTGGACCTGGAAACCTGAGTAGATTTATCACTTTAAATATTCAGTAAAAAATGCTTAATTACTTTAAGTAAAAAATACTTACTATAAATAATCAGTAAAAAATACTCAGGGCTGGTTGCTACTGAAATATTTTTAGGGTTTTAACAAATTTTTCTTTTTGTCTCTACAAGTTTTTTAGCTCTGGAAGGCATCAAAATAATCATGAAGAGTACTTTTAGAGTTCTGTGAGATTATGGTTTCTTGGGAAACTGCCACTACGTCAGAGAATGACTAGTAAATATTTTTAGTGATGCCCAAAGAAGTAAAGCTTACACATTAGTTCTATATCTATCTACTGAATAACTTTTCAATCTGCTGACCAGTTTCACCCAAAAATGACAGAGGAATTAGGTTCTTATGCATATTTCATAAAAAGAATTTTCTGCTCCATAAAAGAGATGCACAAATGGCTTTGAGTGAGGAAAAAGTTACAAATGAGCCACAAAATTGTATCAGCCACTAGAAAGTCTTCATGGGAAAATGACTATTATGCATATCTCATCCATGGAAGAAGCAATCAAACAGGAGGCATGATCTATAGGAAACCAGGTTCCATTAGTTCTGCTACTCAGGAAACTACTTCAAGGGTGCCTGTTAAGAGTCACAAATATGAAGCTTATGGCTGATACAAACAGTTCTGTTCTGAGTTGTGGCTACCGTACAATGTTGACTTTTCTACTCCTTTGGTTTCCAAACTGCTACTTCCACCTGTTTAATTTTACTTTCAGGAAAGGATGAATCCCTTACCCCTTTCTGAGAAACTAAGATTTGGCTTTTCTGTGTGTGAATGAACATACAGTTGGTTTTGCTGCGAAGTGTCTCCTCCCAACTTGTCAGTTTATACCTTGGTGCTGGGTATCCTTTCTCACTTCACTGCAGTGTTTCTGTTAATTAGGTAACTCTCAAAAGGCAGATACTTGTTTCTGGTTCTCAGGCACTACTCAGTTCTAGGAGATACCTACTGCTGGTTCTTACAGTAAATAGCAGACTGAATTCATTCAATGGCTGCAGCAAGGAATGGAATGCAGCGAGGTACACAAAGTTTGAGTGTTGCAGCTGTTAAACTCAGCACAGAAAGTGTCCAAAGTAGTTAGCAGAGCATTTTGATTTTCTGGTAGGTCTGAAAACTGGGCCATCTACACTGTACAATAACAGATGTATACCTCACTTAACTCTTTCCTGTTGAGGTGTGCTCTTACAGGGCATCCTCCTGGTCGCCCCGGAGACCCCCTCTTGTCAATCCGGACAGGGCTCTCCCCTGGATTGACGAATCAGAATCGGAGGGTGGGTCTCTGGGCAGTTCCCAAGTTTAAGCCTCGCACCCCCCCCAAAGCTAGCCATGCCTCTTCTTCCAGAACCCTCCAAGCTGCTCGGCACCCCATAGGTGCATGCTGACGGTCTCCCCCTTGTTATCACCCCGTTGGTTGATTGTACCCTGGTTCCTCCCAGTTCCCCCCTTCCTATTGATTCTCGCCCTAAACTCCACCCGGTTTTCCTCACCTTAAAACCCTCGGCGCGGGTCCTCTCCGGGAGTTTCGCTTCCGCCTGGATCCGGCTAATAAAACCTGCTGTGGTCCAGGGAAGGATACCCCTCCTCGTTCGTTCTTTGTCTCCGGGGTCTTTGGGCTTTCACCACCTCCTCCTCTGCCCTGAGGAGCGCGTGCAGCTGCCCGCTTGCGCGAAGCCCCAGCAGCGGCGGCTGCGGAACCGAAGGGGCGGAACTCGTGGCTGCAGGCTGAATCCTGGGTCGACTGCCTGGCCCTGACAAAGGGGTCTGGGGGCAGCTAGCCCCGGTCGCGGATCCACTTCTCCTCTTTAACAATAACTACAACATAGCTGATTTTAAAGAAAGGAACTTTACCTGGGAAGTGCATCTTTCTCAAGAAAACAGCAAGATTTTGCAAAAAAAAGAAAACTTTCACTTTTTCATTAAAAAATAGGCAAAGTATCGATATTTTCTGCAGAAAGTATGTAAAGTAAAATTATTTTTGTTGAATACAACTTTTTGTTTTCTGAAAAATTGTAGTCAGCAATATCAAGGCATAAGAAAGGAGAAATTCCAATGATATTTTTGTGCAATTGAAAGCATAAACAGATTTGAGTAGATACCTCTTTGCAAATATGTGGGGGCAGGAATTAACAATTGGGCCATTTTTATTTCAGTTCTCGTATAATTCATTTGACTTAACTTTATCCTACAAAGAAAGGTTTCTTCCTGCTCCTATGCAATTTTTAAGTATTTGTATCATATCAAAGTTCTTTGAGGGTCTATATTCCAGCATCCACTGATGAAGTACTGTTTAATTTTGTTTTGAACAAAGGAAAATTAATAACAGCTATTGCACTAGTTCTTTCATAGAGTCCTGGTACCTTGGGAAAAATGTAGAGATGTACTGAAATATCTCTCCTATGACTGGGAACAGCTCAATCCATTATTTTACACAAAATATTTCAGAATGTTATACACCTTTATTATTGCCAGAAATATAATGAGCTTTTGTGAACTACACATGTATTAAATGATATATGTAACCAGGTGCAGTAAAAATAGCCACTAACTTTATTTTCCCAATGCTAAACCAGTTAGCATACACCACATCATCATGTTTTACTGCACCATTGTGAAGTGACCTAGTTCTGTCTTTTTTTCCAGTATCTTCTTTTTGTTATGAGATTAGAAATTACGAGGTTTTGTACTAATATAAATTACATTTTGCCCACTCTGTGCTCTGTGATTGTCAGAATGAAGTCTTCTGTAAAGTTTGAAAAAATTGCTAATTACATTTATTAAAAATCCTTGTCTTGCTGTGTATGCTGTTCAGAATTTACGATGGGAAAAAAAGTGAACACTTCTATACCTGCAAAAATTACAACTTCTTTAATATTTAGTGCTTGTAATATTACCATCGATAAGATATCATCTGCCACACAAAGACCAAATGCAGGTTTTCCAACTACTGAGCTTGTACAAAAAGGACCTTTATCTGTCTAAGCCATTGGCCTTCACTCGGGAGGTATGACTATGACCTCATGCTGGATTACAGGCAGGGCAGACTGAATTTATGACATTCAGAGAAGGCCATTGCAGAATTATTTTAGTGCAAATGTGAATTCTTGCTTCTTATACAAACGAGTGTTTGGATGGTAGCAGAATTTATGGGCCACACCCAATTGTATGTAAAGGTAGGAAACATTTTTCTTGTAAAAAGAAGGTATGGCACAGTAACTACTTTGTTTCATCTTAGATCAGTAGGCATTTCCTGAAATCTTATGTTATTGGAAGAAGTATGGTCTTGTTTGCAGTATTAAATCAATAAAAACTGAGTTGAGCAACTGTGCAACAGGTTTCATGGCCACTCCTTCCATCTCACACATATCTGACACAAAGGGAAGAATAAACATTTATCAGCTGTCATTAAAATTATATGAACCTGTTTTCTCATTCAGAGAAAAATGTCAGATTCATGAAGTCATCTGAAGGAGAAGTGGGGGAGAATCCTTTAATTCTTCAAAAAGTCGTCTAAAACATACTGCCACATTTTAACTGAGAACATCAAGCTGTAGCTGTCATGTAAACCATAGCTATGCATTTTATTTTTATGAATTATGAAGCAAATTCTTGTAGCAAATGACCAGGTTTTGATTAAAGGGGGTGGGGGGAAAGGAAAAAAAGGAAAATCTTTATTTAACAAATGAGAATACTGTAATATCCTTAACCAAATACGAAACTGAAAAAGTGTTTACTAAATTCAGTGAACTCTTCAGTTACTAAACTTAGCAGTAAACAAAGAGTTAACACAATTTGTTGCTCTTGGCTTCATAGTCAAAAGTGGGTTAAAATGGATTGAGAAAGTTTAGAACAGTTATTGTTTCATCCTGTTTGCACACTCAGGAAAATCTCATTATAAATGACACATTCAATTCCCTTTTGAAAGTTTATCTTCACACAGATGGAAATCAGCAGTGTTATTTTGAATTTTTATAAATTCAAGTTACTGGATTCAGCAAAGTGAGGTTGTAAACCAGCTTTTTGTCTGCTTCTGTTCGTTATGAGCAGACCAGTGGTAAACGCCGCTTTAGCAATACACAAATGATTTGGTTACCATTAATAGGTTTTAACTATGTTTAAAATATTAACTGAAATTTAAAATGCTGCAATAAGTAGATATAAAGTAGAAAAGTTGTTTACTACCAACTATATGCAAATGATGTTCATTTAATTTTCAGAACTAATTTGGAAAACGTACTAAAGTAATTTGGAGAGATTCATTCTCTGAAGGATAATAAACTATACTGCAATTCATTTTGGAATAGTTTCTAATAATTTTTAAATGGATGGAAATTAATATTCTGGAATTAATTGGTTTTCTCTGTTATTGTTACTTAGAAATAATGAATTTCTGTTTTTCTTCAGAATCTAAAGGTTGCTAAGGAAACCACTGCTATTATATCTGTGGATATTGCATAGAACTTAACTATGTATAAAAAAATAATGGCAAATATAATTACAACTATCTTCTATTCAGAAACAATCTTATCTTTTAATCAGCAAGTGATCCTGTTTTAATTTGTGTATTTTAATGTAACAAAAAATTGCTTTCACCTTTCCAGGAGGATTTATGCATAATTAGTGTTTTCAGGTACAAAAAGATAACGTCACAGTAAGAGTTCAATGCAGAGTTAAACAAATGGAGACTGGGTTGAGGTGTGGATGAGAAACTACGCTGGAACATCCAGCTGATCCTGGATTTAAATATAGTTGAATACAGTCATTATTCCTCTTTGATCTGCCCTGCCCAAGCTGAAGTGCAGAACATCACTTGGTAAGAGGCACTGCCTCTTAAGGGAATTAAAACAGTTGTAGTCAACACTCACAGCCATCAAAGTCTGTGACACATCATGTAAAATTACCTTTGAGGGCATGGCCAAGTGATAGCTTGGATTAGCTCTTTGCTTTATGGAGAGACCCTATCTTTGGGAAACTACCCACTAAATAAAATGGACTTTGCACTAGACACTTGAGCAAATGATGCAATTTGACCTAAAGACAGCTGAATTTCGATAGGTTTTGTAAGTTATATTTATATAGATTTAGAGCAGAAATAGAAGAGAGAAGGAACAGGGAGAAAACATAGCAGTCTGCAAAGGGATTCCAAGTACCCACTGAAGAAAGACTAGATCAGTATGATTACAGTCAGGCATTTTTGTAATTCGGGTGTCAGTGATGTTAATGAGCATCCTGCTGCCTGATGGCAAATACAAGAGTTAATATAATTAGCCTCTTGGTGTTTAGGTAGCTGGCTATCGAGACCTTCAGGGCACTGCTCACCCTCACTGTCCATGGAGCCCACCTGGGTCTCCCCCATCCTGGCCATGGCTGTCTTAGGTTACAAATGTAAGATGTAACCAAAAGTATGTATTCTATCACCATCTGTTAAAACCAAGTGGGGCAGTGTTCTTTATCTCTTCCATAACACATCCCTGATAACTCCCTCCGGAGAGATATTTTTCTGTTAATGGGCTCAAGTCTCACAGCATGACTCATAAAATTACATCATCCCACTGTGAGATGCTCTGCCCAGGGGGAGGAACCAAGCATTCCAACTTGGATATAATCTGAGGTTTGGAACACCACACTCAGCCCTTACCTACTGGATTCGGAGAGGACAAGAACTACATAACCACCACTGGACCTTCAGAGGAAGACCAGACCCTTCTACAGGATCACTGCTTCAACAGAACCATATCTATCACCTCAAGGGGTGCAGCCACCATGGATGCACCATTGGATTGCTACCACCACCCTGACTGACAGGGTGTCAGGTTGTATCCTGACTCTATCAGTGGTTTTGTACTATTGCATTTATTTTTTATTTTCCTATTAAATTGTATTTCTGATTTAGTTTCTCACTGGTTTGCTTTCAAACCAGTATAATGGCCCAGGACCCCATTTTTACCCCTCTCCCAGGTCTGTCAGTCCCTGCCCTAGTGGTGTTTGCAGCAGGGCTGGTCTCCATCTCCCACAGCCAAGAGCCCTGCTGAGCCAGGTCCCTGCACACCCTGTGACCTGGCCTGGCCTCTTCCTCTCCCCAGGACAGTGCCTGATACCCAGGGCTGTATCTGACCCACATTCTCCTTACCAGGTCTGATCCTCAACACAGCTGCTCTCAGTCTTTGGGAATGAATTTTTCCTAAGTTTCCACCCATTTCTGATTAACATCCTTATCTGAGTGTCTATGGTTAATAGTAAAGAGACACGTCAGCTGCTAATCAGCAATAATGCCAGAAGCAAGCAGTAGGTGGCACAAGATTACTTACCCAACCTCCACAACATTTTTGGTATCTGCTGAAGTATAATGAAGTTTCAGAAAGGGTCTGCAAAGCCACATGCCAACACAGATTTTAAAGATAGGTTATTCCCAGCTATTGTAAACAATTTCTTCTAGAGTTCCAAGGAGTTGGAGGCAGCTTTCTCTTTCTGAAGAATAAGGTTATGGCTGTAATGCAGTTATAGAGAGTTGCTTCTGTAGAGTTAATGCAGCTGCTAAAGTGAATTTAATAAATTCAGATGGGCTGGAAGATATAATTTGGGAGATACTACCTGCAGCTGTGACTCATTTCCCATTAATTTTCTTGTAGTCATGGGTTTCCTACCCATTTGGAAGATATTATTTAGGATTATAGTTGGGTTTAAAATCCTGAGGACTAGGAGCTGTTATTTTGATAGAAGTTTAAGTAGGTCAGGCATGTGAATACGGAGTTGTTAGAAGATAATAAAAAATGTCCAATTCTGAGTTTTCAAGGTGTTCTGAGATCTTTTCCGATGGATGAGCCCAGTAATACCTCAACTGTTTTGTTTACATAGACTTCTGGTCTATGTAGAAATTTTATTTTAAAACTGTTAAGCTCAAAGAAGTAAATGGTGGACAAGAGCTTGTTCACCTGAGCATTCATTGAAAATTTCTTTTCTCAATACACAAATCCTGAGAATGTTGCCTAGCTAGACAGCTGGAGGTCAGATTGCAGCTGGAGTCAAAGCTTTCTTTCTATGTAAAACTTCATAAAGTTAGGCTTATATATTCAGAGAAATTCAGTGATGACTATAAAACTGTGTCCAGGAGAAACTTCCTTTCAGTTTTCAGTATTCTTGCTTACCTGAAACAGTAGGTATAGAGTTAGGGTTAGGAGTGGGTTCCATATTGTTGTATTGTAATAAGTTCATACTTCAAAAAAACCAAACAAAACTTCTGTCAACTCATAAGAAATTTATCTTTAGTTTTTGGAGAACCATTAGTATCTTGCCTGTAAGGCAAGCTATAAAAGCCCGTGTGGAAACATAAAGTCATTGATGTGAAGGGTCTAGAGAGTCTGTTTACTAATTGCTGAATATCAGTTCATTCTCTATAAGTAAATCAGAAACTGTTACCCCTCAGTGTCAGTGCTTTCTTCATCCACTGTTAGTCCTGTGTTGCGTCCCTGAGTGGAATGCTACAAAATGCTATTGACAAGGTTAGGGTTTGGATTACAGCTGCAGGAAGGCAGTCACCCACCCTAATGTGCCTTCTGCTGTGTATGAATGAGCACACAGAGAGGATGTTACTGTGCAGTAGCTAACACAAACCCAGGAAAATTTCTACACGAGAGACCAGAAACAAAGGTTCAACTACTACACTGGGGAATATGTACAGTTTCTTCAGTGATAGTAATGTTACATACTGGACCAAGTCAGTCTGTAAGAAAATGGAAGTTGAAAGTACTTTCTAAAGCAGAAATAAAATGCTCTAAATGAATTGAATGTTATTCATTATTAGTGCTGTTGGTAATCAGCTTTTCAAACAAGACTTCAATGCCCAGATACAACTATTCCTGGAAAACATGTAGCCTTGCAGCAGAAAGATTGTTTGGCAGGTAGCTCAGTGGTATGTACTGAAGCAACAGAAGTCACCTTGAGAACAGATGGAATACAATCAAAGATTAATGGCAAATTTATGATCCCTTTAAGAACAGGAGCCAAATAAAGTGAATCATAAATTTGGAGGCTATATAGGATCAGAACATGTAGAAAGTAGACTTATTGCTAAAGTCAATTTGGCTACATGACTAAGAACCGAGAGCACTCTGAAGCATTGCAGAATGGGCTCTGGGCTAGTTTTGCTAATCTCCTTAAGCAATTAAAAGAGAGAAGGAAGGGAACTGAGCATAGCTAAAGCTATAGGCTCTTTAAGTTTGAAAAAGAGGCTTTTCTATCTATTGGTTTTGGGAATCCCAGATAGAATACAGAATAGCAGTTAAATCTTATGTCATAGCAGAATAACTCTGCATACTCTGTGTAGCACTAAGTGCATATTTAACAGCATATGTGAGAGGCACTGTAGAAGTGTAGACTCTTCTAGTTATGCAGCACTTAAAACAAAGTAACTATTTGCCTTCTCAAGTTTTCTTGAAAGAAGCTACAAAATAAATTTATCTATAAAATACTCATGTCTGAGATGTGATATTTATTCATAAATGTTAAATATTATTAATAAATATTAATTATAGAATGTGTATTATAAATTTCACTAGCAGTAAACCTGTATTATCTTCAGGTATGTTAGGTCAAGATGATACCAATTTCTTTGTCCTATCTAGTTTAACTTCTAGCTAAAACTAGAAGTTCCAGATGTGAATGTCTTTTAATGCTATCTTGTTTTAGGCAGTGAGGAGTCTATAAACAGTAACAATTAGGGAGAAGACAGTGAAACAGAAATTAAGCTTAGTACAGTGTTTTATTAGTTTTGCTTGCATGTTGCCTTTCAGAACCAAGTATCGCTTGGGAAATAACAAATTCAATCAGTCCAGAAAATAAAGTAGCATACCTGCAGCAAGCAGGCAGAGTTTAAAAAAAAAAAAAAAATTAAATATATCTTATAGTAGTAAAATTAAGTAAGGTTTTCCCAATCTAATTCTACACTAGTATTAGTGCAGCTAACCGGTTTCCAAAGGGGCTTTCGCTGATTTTTGTCACCTGACATTCAGGTGAGAATTATTTCTATACATTTCCAGAAATTCATCTCATATTGATAGGGATAGGGTGCATGGCACATAGTGTAAACCAGAACTGAGTAGTATATAGCTTGCAGTTCAGGCAGCCTGATGGAACAGGAAGCTGGCAAAGGGAAGTCTTGCTGCAGTACTTCCATGATGTAACAGGACACAGCATCATGTCACATGCTGAGAGGAGGTTTCTGACAACTTTAACCTGTATCATCGAAAGCTAGTACTGCCAGCATTGTCTCCATCCATTTTAATGGGGTTTTGGCTGTAGAATATAGGTATTTCTTTCTTGCTTAATAGCAATTTAGTCCTTTTGATAACTATATAAACAGGAAAGGAATTTAACTTGCTTACATATCTAAGCATCACCTTAACCTTATAAGAATTACTATATACAAGAGCATGCAGTGATGGGGGGAATGGACTAAAATTGAAATGAGTAGGTTTAGATTAGATATGAGGAAGAAATTCTTTACTGTGAGGAACAAGTTGCCCAGAGAAGCTGTAAATGCCCCATCCCTGGAAGTGTTCAAGGCCAGGTTGGATAGGGCTCTGAGCAATCTGTTCTAGTGGAAGGTGTCCCTGTCCACAGCATGGGAGATGCAATTTTATGACATTTAAGGTTCATTCCAACCCACTCTATGATTCTGTGATTTTCTTCTGGGAAGTGTACAGGGAATGAGGAATGAATAATGTCAAAAAAACATCAGAGGAAGAACCAATGCATTCTCATCTAATATTTCAACTGTCATGTCAACTGAGCTTTGTTTTGTGTTTTTTGCTAAACTAATCTGTAATTAATGGTGCTATATTTATTGCAATATTATCAAGAAAACACAGCTGAGAACAAGAACCTACACTTTTTTTGAATTTAGTTACTGCATAAAGGACTACAAACTAGAGTTTTAATGGTAAAAATGAACATTTTTCTCTGAATGAGAAATCTGTTGAAACCAACAGAACTTAACACAGAAGTGCTGTCATTGCAGAAACAGCATCGTGAACAGAGCTGAAATGATGGCAAGCTGGAAAGAAGCTGTAATGAGCTGGAAAGAAGGAACATCATGGTAAAAGTGACAAGAAACATGCCACATTAGAGTAATGATACTGAGATGCATTAAAGTCATTGCTCTCTTTATTTGAAAACTGTAGGCTCACAAAAGATCCCCCCATATCATTTCAGGGAGAACTATGCACCAGCATAGAACTGTGGCTCTGTTTTGCTATTGATACAATGGGTTGAACCCCTCTGAAATCATGCATCTTGACTCTTACAAATATGTCAATATAAATAATAATTCCTGTAGCCATGGAAGGCCTTCAGCTAATAAATCATGTAGGATTTTCACAAATTAAGCTACCGTAACTGAGTATAAATGAGCCCAAAGTAAAATTTGATCCTTGGATTTCTATATTGCTTGTAAAGATAACTCCAGCCAAGCAAGGGCAGTATCTGCAATCATTTCATGAGCATATGTTATCTACAGCTATTCTTGTAGCACCTAAGCAGTGTTAATTTTTCATTTGAAAATGCTGGGGGAGAGGTGACCTTTTCAGTAATTGCATACCTGGTAGAGCATCAAGAAGCAGGACTGAATTCTGTTTCCTCCTTCCCCTGGAAGACTTAAACCCATGTGTTTCCTGTGAATGTTCTCATCGTCATCAACACAGATCAACAACAGCTTAGGAGGATTCACAAGAAATCATTACATATGCTGCAGCAATAAAACAACTCATATAATGAGAAACTCTCCCCCTCTACCACTGATATCAAGGCACACTGCAGCAAGAAGCCAAGAGGCATGCAGTTCAAAGCAGTGGGTGTGTCTGAACAGCTGCTATGAAACATTTGTCTACAAAACCAGAGGCCGGGATTCCAATCCATGGTCTAGGAATTTCTTATACATTTATATTAGCAGCCATAAGATTAAAGAGTGGAAACATTTTTAGGTTACCTTTATTTCACAGGTGTAGAGTGAATTTCCATCAGGAAAACAAGGGTAGCATATATTTGCTTTTCAGTCCAAGCATTTCAAACAAATACCCATTTTTACTTTGTCATTCACCTTAATAATCTCCAGTTGCATTTATGAGTTAAGTTTAAAACAAGCAATAGTTATCAGTAGAACACTGGTTGGTTGGATAAACAGAGAGGGGAAAACCAGGTATTTTTAATGTACGTAAAAGAACCCTGCCCAAGACTGAAGGTAGTGAGTTATCCAAAGAAGTCTGTTCTAACTTTTAGCCTTTTCTAACATAATTTTAATTTAATACTTCTTGTAATCTGCTTCAAATTTTGTCTGCTAATTTGTGCTTGAATGATTTTCTAGACACAGCTAAGAACTTCAGATTTTAGAATGCAACTCATTATTAAAGATAATGGACAATTTTCTATGGTAAAGAAGTACATTACAAGAGTAGAGAAGCACTATTTTATTAGAACAAAATTTTAAAAAACCCAAATTGCATACATTATGTAAGAGGAGAATGAAAAATGGGCACAAAAATTACTGTGCTCCTAACTCTAATTAAATTTTGCTAGATTCTGTTTCAACACATTAAGTATAGACATTATTCAAGAAAAGTGTAAAAATGTAATTTATTGCTTTCTGCAGTAGGAATTCAAATTCCCCAGAACAAGGAAGTGGTGAATATGGGGAACTTTACTGTGATCCATTTCTTCTTAGCCTCCTTGAACAAAGCTTTTATTTGGCAGAAAGAGCTACACTTATGATACTAGTGCAGTAATCTTGTCTACTAACATTTCAGCGGCTGCTGTCATTCTTTTAGATTGTTTTTGGTTTTTAAGTAGTAAGGAAAGTAATTTTTTATTTGAGTAAATGGTAATAATACCTGTCTGTGTATTTTGAAAGCAGGCAAATACTCATCTCAAATTTTCACATGTGAGCAGATTTGTTACTATAACCTATGCACACTGAGTTTTATAGCAAAGATGTCCTAGTGTGGTCAGTAGGGCCTGGACTTCGGCAAAACTGTTTGTTGTGATACGTTTTACAACTACCATCATTCAGCAGAAACAATAATACACAGATCTAATGATTTCTGAAAGTAAAGAATCTTCTTTGGGAGGTTAGTAGAGTTTATTATCTTAGTGGGCAGCTTGTTGAAACCCTCTACTAGTACATTTTCTTTTTCTCCTCAATATTATTTCCACTTGTCCATGACTGGTAAGCTATTACGAAATGATAAATAATCAAGAGCATTGACTTTATTATGTGCATTTAGTGTAGGAAAACATAGCACTACAAGTAGTGTGAAGCCGTTGAAAAGTTGTCTTTTATCACAAATGCTGCAAAGAATGTGTTAGTGAAGAATTTCAATACATACAACAAAATGGTATTTTTTCCCTCAATTTATATATAGCTCTTCATTAACTATTCAATCTAGTCAACTAGTCTATTGCTTGGCAGAGGACAAAAAATCATATGTCAAAAAATGTGCTTCTGCACTCCACTGCTGGCTTTTTGTTAGCTCATTAACTATTTTATGATCAGTTTTCTTCTGTGAGTAGTAAGCCCATTATGCAGTTATGTAATAGAACAACAACTTTGAGCATTTAAATGTGCATTCATTTATTTGGATTTATTTTCCTGTTTTATAATTGATTTTTTACCATTGTCATGAACTCCATTATTGTATTTATCAGTATCAAGGGATCAAGTTTTCAACTCAGTTAACACTGCTAATATTGCTACGTAGTTTCTAATAATTTACTCATTACCATACTGATAGTTTACTATTTTATTCCTTTTCAAGGCATTTTTTATGTCCAAAGGAGCTGGAGATGTGCAGCCATCTTAGTAATTCTTATTGTCAGTAAGGTACAGGATCCATGTTAAATGGTTCTCTTTGTTCTAGATGATGTCCCAACCAGTCTGGTCTTTTCAAGGTTGTTTAGATTCTGTATTTCTCTGTAGACTGTTTTACTGAAGCTGTTTGTATACGATTACATAGTATTGGTATACAGGTGGTTTATACATGTTTGCCATGCATACAGATGTCACAGCCACCAGTAATATCTTTCTATTGCACTATTGCTATTTTGCTCTTTAGTGTAATACACAAAGACTGGCATTAGATTTCATATCAAAGAATTATTTACAAAGTACCATACTCCTCCAGGAGGAACAACCTTGCACGTATCATGTGGTGCACATGTTGTCAAGATACAACTTTTCTGTTGCAAAGAACTCAAAATATGTTTTTCAGATTAATGACAATCCTTAAATTAGCTTATCTTTGGGATTTCCTAACTCTTAATTGTTCTGTTCTAAGCTTCTTGGATGTTGGCAAAAAGGACAGCTAAATGGAACACTGGACTCTTGACCATTCCCATGATGACCTCTTTCTCAACTACAAAAAAAAAAAGTCTTATTCTTTTTCTGCACTTGACTGATTCCATTCAGCCACACTGAAATACATATATAAATATATATGAATATATATATAGCCCCAAAAAGAGCTGCTGGATGCCTTTGAGTGGTGATTTACCGAGTTGCTGTGAGCCCTTGAGTTTGAGCTGAATCTTGTTAAATGTGTCTACCTAAGAGTACTACTCAGATTCCAATTAGGAAGACTCTTAAACCCCTACCTTAACTGTAAATCAGAACTATACAGCTTCCTGAAATCAAATTAAGGAGCAGTCTTATAAACATCCAAAAAATAGAAAATAAGAGAGACAAAAGTTTAGGGAAGCCTGAGCTCTAAGGGGTAACAAAAGCAAAAGAAGACCATACGAAAAGCAAATGCACAAAAAAAAAATATCCAGAGGCTGACCACATGAAAAGGGTAAAAGACATTTTAAAGATATGGTATTGCTACATACTTACAATAAAGAAGGTTTTAAGGAGTTTTAAGAGATACTCTTAGTACTACAGTTCTAATAATAACAATCATTAAGAATGAAGCAGTGCCTCATAATTCTTCATCTAGGTTTCAGGAAAAACAACTTGACTTTGACAGCTACCCTAAAATATTACCAAAAGAGAATTTTGGTTAAATGATATTATACTATATGACTTCATCTTTAGATCTTTATAAAAGCAGGTTGACTCTTAGCATGAACTTATGATCTGAAAGAAACTTGCTAGCACTGGCCAAGAAACCTTTCCCCCATCTCCAACCTACTGAAATGAACCAATTATAACTTGTTTGAAAATTGTTACAAATATGATCACTAGAGCAATACAGACCTGAAACAGTTGTAAAAAGCTTGATTGCTAATTCCTCAAATATTCATGTACTTAAGTTCATAACTAAGGAAAAAAATCCTCATGATGCAATGAAACGTAATCCATCCCTGTTTTTCTATTCTGCGCTTCTTACAGATTACAAAGATTGACACCATCAAAAGAATCATTACAATGAAAAATACCTAAAACTTAAAACATTAAGGCTGAAAAAATATTTCCTGTATGTAATTGTGGAACCTTTTCATTGTGGTGTGATGTCACAATACTCATTTTTAGAAAATCTTTGTAACACTTTTGATATTTATGGTAAAGGTCAATTTGTTTTGACACTAAGGACTTTGTTAAATAAAATAAAATCAAGTACTTATAAACTGCTTACAGTAAGGTTATAACAATTCCTGAGGGGCATTGATCACAAACTTTTAAGCAGGGCAGGATGGATGTTTAACCATAAAATAATATCTTAATATTTCACTGTATTGTAGATTCTGTTTCTTAATTGCAGTACTTACGTCTGTTGGCATAACCAGAGTTGCAATCCACTGATAAGTATTTATGCATAAAAAAAGACCTATGACCCCTTTTCAACAGTAGTTCCCCTTTCGATAAGAGCTCTGCTTTTCTTTTAGAAACCGCTCCCCCTCATGTTCCATCGAAAAACTGAGATGTAATTTTTTTTTTCTTGTGAAGCACATCTGTAGGCTCATCCTTCCAACTGCCTGACGCAATCACCCAGACGTGCCCCCCCACCTCTCCCAGCTAAGGCAGTGTATGCACACTGGGCTTTTTAGCTGAGTGGCACAGCAGCCTAACCTTCTGTGACTCAGCCAAAGGTGAAGTGCATGTGCTTCATCTCAGGTTTGTTTTTCTTTCAAAAATACATAGCACAGGAATGTTTAGTTTCTGTGGTTTTGCTTAAATACATGCAAAAAAAAAAAAAAAATCCAAGTGCAAGACTAACAAGAAAATTGTGACTTTGAGGTGTCAAAGAGTTTCACCATTACATGCCTATGCCATATTTGTTAATTCTACTAAACTGGCTATTAAACTTGGACCCTTTATTCCACAGACAACACTGAGACAAGTGGGACAGAATGGGAATAAGGGCTGGGGAGGGACCAAAGAGCTGAACTTTTTTTTTCTGTTCTTAATAGATTCTAGACATAAATCCTGGATTGTGAATGACTGTAGAATGTAAACTTAAAATAGCTAACATAGTAACTTCAAGCACTGACTGTTATACATGTCTATTACATTAAAGTACAGCTGGTCAACAGTTGTGGTCTGCTGCACTGTCATGTGAAATGAACCTTATTTTCATTTTACCCAAAGTTCTTTTCTAGTGGAAAAGAGTAATTTGAGTTCTGATATCACATAAAGACTGTCAGTTACCCAGAGAAATCCCAGTGATGTTAGAGAGAAGGAAAGAAGAATGAAATGTTCAAGAAACTATATTCCCTATAGTTATAGATTATGGTGTAGAGATTACTATTAAAAGTTTTCCATGTGCCTTAGGCAATTAAGTTTATCACTCCATTTTCAAAGTTTCCTAAAAATTTCCTCTTGTATATTAATAGACAGGTTAGATAAAATCTTGACAACTACTGCAGAAGGCCAACAGTTGAAAATTATTGACTTCTTACACGGTATTTGTTTAAAGGTTTCCCATAATAATATGGGAAATACTTTCCCATACTCTACTCACACAAAAAATGCTTCAACTTTCACAGAATATGCTGAATTGGAAGGGACCCACAAGGATCATAGAAGTACAACTCCTGGCCCAGCATAAGACCATCCCCAAAAACCACACCATGTGCCTGAGAGCATTGTCCAAATACTTCTTGAACTCTGTCAGACTTGGTGCTGTGACCACTCCCTTGGGGAGCCTGTTCCAGCGCCTGACCAGCCTCTGGGTGAAGAACCTTTCTCTAATATCCAACCTGAACCTCCCCTGACACAGCTTCAGGCCATTCCCTCGAGTCCTATCACTGGCCACCACATAGAAGAGATCAGGGTCTGTCCCTCCTCTTCCCCTCACGAGGAAGTTGTAACTGCAATGAGGTCTCCCCTCAGTCACCTCTTCTCCAGGCTGAACTAACCAAGTGACCTCAGCTGCTCCTCATACAGCTTCCCTTAAATCAGCTGTGACCATAAAAGTCACAGTCTCTGGAACATATGAATTATCTCTTAAACAGCCTGCTACTGACCAAGGCACTTCTACTAAATCATACTAGGAGGAAAACTAGACAGCTGTGCAGCCCCTTTTCAAGCAAAACTTCGAGGCAAGTGTGTAAATGTAAGGCCCCAATAAAAAGACTTCACAGTGGTTAATGTACTCTGAGTTGGATGCACAGGAGAAATACCAACCAGACATTCTCAAGAGGTCAAAACAAGACAAAAGTTTACTGGCAAAATTTAGAAAAATCAAGGAACTTTGGCAAAAGATTTAGTACAACATCCAACCAACATAAAACATGTCTCACAGCATTAATTTGGCCTATTCAACTTCGTAAACTTTAAACCTGTTTGATGTTATGTTACTCAAAATGCTCCAAGAGGAGGGAATTAGAAGAAGAGAAGAAGACAGAAAAGATACAGAAAAGCACACATACAGCTACCAGCTCCTGGGTTCCAGTAGTGCTCAAACAGAAACTCCAAGGTGAAGATAGGATTAAGAGTACACTTGCCTCATGCTCAGCCTTAAATACCCAATGGCCTCTTTGGGCCCTCCCCCCAGGTGGGACTTGTGGTCATTTGGCCACTCAGGAGCTGGGTTATGGCAGAGTGGAGCACTGCCCTGATGTGCCAGTGATTCCGTGATTGGCAGCTCTGCCAGGCTGGGGTACAGGCTCTGCTCGGGGTGTGGGGCAGTTCACTGTCTCACCAGGGCAAGGCCTGACCTGCCCCTTCCCCCCCCCCACAGGCATCCCAAAATATCTCAAGACATCAACCCCTCCAGTCTGACAGTAACTTAACCCAATTTAGAACTATAGATTCAGCAGCATATACCTTATAAATGTGATAAAAATACACTGGCTAATGCATAATAGCCTATACGAATACGCTAACAAAATAGAACGTTTGGTTTGACATCTTAATTTCACTTCATTTTAAATATTATTATGAAAGGGAAAATCCAGCCTAACCAACCTAAGGGGATTTTATGATGGAGTGACTACATCAGTTGACAAAGGAAGAGCTACAGATGCCATTTATCTGGATTTCTGTGAAGCCTTTGACATGGGCCCCTGCAACATCCTTCTCTCTATATTGGAGAGAGGTGGATTTGATGGGTGGGCTGTTTGGTGGATGAGGAGTTGGTTGGACAGCTGCATCCAGAGGGTAGTGGACAACGGCTCAGAGTCCCGATGGACATCAGTGACAAGTGGTGTCCTCCAGGGTCCTTGGGACCAGTGGTGTTTAATGTCTTCATCAGTGACATAGACATTTAGAGAGATTTAGTGTGCCCTCTGAAAATATGCTGATGATACCAAGCTGAGTGGTGCTGTTGCCACACCTGAAGAATGGAATGTGATCTAGAGGGACCCTGACAAGCTTGAGAAGTGGGCCCATGGGTACTCCATGAGGTTTAACAAAGCAAGGTGCTATGCCTTGTTGGAGCAACCCCTTCTATCAGGCTAGGGGATGAATGGATCGAGAGCAGCACTGTGGAGAAGGACTTAGGGGTGCTGGCGGATGAAAGGGTGGACAAAAGCTGGCAATGTGCGCTCACAGCCCATAAAGCCAGCTCCATCCTGGGCTGCATCCAAAGCAGTGTGACCAGTAGGGTGAGGGAAAGGGTTCTGCTCCTCTGCTCTGCTCTGGTTAGGCCCTACCTGGAGTGCTATGTTCAGCTCTGGGGTTCCCAGCAGAGAAAGGACATGGACCTATTGGAGAAAGCTCAGAGGAGGCCACCAAGTTGATTAGAAGGATGGAGCACCTCTCCTACAAGGAAAGGAGAAAAGGCTGAAAGGATTGGGGTTGTTTGGCCAGGAGAAGAAAAGGCTCTGGAAAGACCTTATTACTGCCTTTCAGTACTTAAGGGGGTATGTAAGAAAGATGGGGACAAACTTTTTAGCAGAGCCAAAAAGTTTGTTGTGATATGAAAAGGGGTAATGCTTTTAAGATGAAGGAGTGTTGATTTAGATTAGATATAAGAAAGAAGTTCTTTTACTATGAGTGTGGTCACCTACAGGAACAAGTCACCCAGAGAGGTGGTAGATTCCCCATCCCTGGAAACATTCAAGGTCAGGTTGGCTGGAGCTCTGTGCAACCTGATCTAGTTGAAGATGATCCTGCTCAGTGCAGGGAGTGGACTAGATGGTCTTTAAAAGGCCACTTCCAACTCAAACTATTCTATGAGTCTATAAACTTTAGAGTGTAATTCTTGCATTGAAACAAAGTAAAAGTAGTGTAAGTCCTTGAAGCAGTGACATAATATCTAATTACCTATTTCATGTGCACAGCTGCAAATGAAACTGATTTATCTTGCATTTGAAATGTGTACACATTCTAGCCCATAGTCATACCTGAAATTAGGTAGAGTTATAGCTCATTCACAGAGAAGGAGCATGGATATTGCTGCCTTGTGTGTACAGATGTCTCTGCTTTTATTCTAATTTTCCTTTATTGACAAGTATTCCATACTGTGACAGAGTCATCAGTCTGTGCTGCTTATTTTTGATCTCACTCCTGTGTATTGATATGCAGGAAAACAATCAATCCCACTGCAACCATTCAGAATTTCCACTCTTTCTCACCACAGTTCAAAACTCCTTGGAAGTGGAATTTTCCATTTACACCTTAGAGTCCCTCTGGAAAATTTTTTTCCTTGAGATAGAACAAAAATTTAGTATTCTTTCTCCAAAGACAGAAAAATGAATACATAGATATTATGATAGTTTTTGCACTATCTTCTGGTTACTTCAAAAAACGTTCAAGTTAATAGAAATGCCTTAAAATTTTCTCTATGGTGATAAGCAGCTGGATCATGTTTTCCTTTCAAGAGGTATTTTCAGTATAACAAGTTGATTTCATTCATTTTCTTTTTGTTGGCCAGAACCAGACTACTAAAAGTAAAAATGATTGCTTCATTCTGTTTTGGTTTTTTCTCAATACTGAGTCAAAACTTACAGAATTTAGGCAAGCCCATTCATCTACTTGAAGAAGGACTTCTGCTTTCGTAGGAAACAAATAATTGGTTGTTATTGCATGATTTGAATAACAAAACACTGTTAAAAGCAATTTGTTTTGAAACAGTATAGCTGGCTTTGTCTTCCTGTCATTTTGTGACATATCCTCTGTGCTGTACTCCAGAAGCCAAACAACCTTTTTTTGTCTCATGTTGCTCTCTATATATTCAAAAACATCCAATGGGAATGTTCCAATAAGAATTTATAAGTCTTTTACTGCTTACTCTTGAATTAGCTTCATTTCACAGATAAGGAAACACAGCAGGTAAGACTTGTCAGGGTTCACTATAGAAATTAGTAAGCGAGTCCAGATTGAAACTGTAGCACTGTTAGATGATAATTTTATAAGTCAGAGGACTTAATTAGTCAGATATGCAAATATAAGCAAGGTATCTGTTTACTTCTGATGCATTAATAAAAAATATTTTGATAGTGAGTAATCCAGGTAAAAAGTAGTATTCAGGGAGAAAAAAGCAATGATTTTGGTGATTTGGGTATTACTGTTACAGAGATGTAATTTCCCAATGCATTTACACCTAAAATTTCTTGTAATTTCAATACCTGTTACTGATACATCTGACATAAATGGAGATTTTACTGCATTCTCTGCTATGTGTTAATGTATATGTGACTTCATGGGTTGTTAAACTTTTACACCTATTCCAGAATTCAATTTCTTCAGAAATACATGATAATGCACAATTATAATGATGTTCCAAGTTTGAATCAGCATGTTGCAGGCAGTTATGGCAACACATTACCTGTGACTGAAGCTTAATCTCACTGAATTGAGATTAATATCTATGCTGCTTTTTCTTAGTGCTATGTAAAATGCCTAAAACATCACCTGAGCACTGAAACCAAAGGGGTTTTCTAGCTTCCTTTTCAGTGACAGACCTATACAATTTGAGGCAAAAAAAAATCTGCATGCATATTTTTTAAGAAACACAGATGTAGTTAATCTTGGGGCCTGTAAGATTAGTATGAAGAGAACAATTTTCAGTGAATATCTTTCATGGTATAAAAACAGTAACACCTGCATTTTTATTAGCTCTATTAACAGTTAGAGAAATTTTTCACACAGAAAAATGCTGTTTAAAAGAAAATCTTTTATATTGAACTTATGGTTTATTTTCTAGTTATTTTTTTAACTTTCAGAACGTAATCAGATATGATGTAAATGAAGATTTTTCTTGCTGGATGGTGATTTATGTTCATGGACTTAGCTTATGCTGTATGTTTCTGTGGCACAAAGGCATATCTTAAAGAAACACATACTGAATCTGCTTGTAGCAAAAGTAGTTTTTCAAAGAGTTCATATTGCCTTCTCTGAACTGACTGGAAGGTGCAGTGTGGATCTCTGGCTCAGTAATTGATGGACACTATTAGGTCTTCTCTTCAGGAGGCTGCATCAAAACTTCCCCCTCAAGCAGTATTCTGGCACCTCTGCTTTTATGTTTGACAATCTTGTTAAACAACAAATAATAAGTTTCATTCTATTTTTTAAGATCTGTTGTCTGTCTCATACATTTTTGAAATGCTGCAGTCTTTTGGAGATGGAATGACTGTGAGCTAGAGTTCCTTCTAATTTTTTTAAACTGTTTCTCAAGGTTATGAATCCAGAGACCTGACATTTTTTATTTATTAGTGAAGTACAGCCACCATCTGCCACCTAAGAGACAATTGAATTATGAAATATGTGGGCAAAGCTGGGCATTGGATGAAGGCTAATTAGTAGATGAATGTAATTGACTGGTTGGAAGCAGCTGAAGGACTGGAAGTTTCCTGAATGAGAAAGTTCATGCACTATTTGCTACTCAGGTAAAAAGCTTGGAATTGATACTAGCTACCTTACTAGTGTTTGAGGTTCAGGGAATGATGTCAGGAAATACACTTCTTTTCAACCATTGCTTTTTTCCCATTGTCTAGACTATTTTCCCCGTGATTTTCAGGTTTGGTGACTTTAGTCTAATGACAGTACTATGGCAGATGATGATGCTCTGTGTTTCCTCTGTTGTAATCACAGTATATGAAAGTCTTGTGAGAACATGTCCCTGAATGTGAGTAAAAAAATCCAAACAACACAAAAAAGCACCTTCCAGCATATTCTGTCATTCCTTACTGTAGTTGGCAAAGTTTCATACCTGTCAGTCAGCGATCATAAAAATACCAAGTCTGCTACTTCCAAGTGAAGATTTAATATAGTTAGAATCCTAATACAAGAATTTTAGAATACTGTAATATGTAAGAAAGGTTAAAGAATAACACATCAGGAACCCTTGATAATGTCAATTTATAAAATATGGTCTTCCAATTATGTATCTTATAAATTCATTGTTTTGAATAATAAATTGTAACATAGGAATAAATTACAAAAATTATTGTCTCTCTTGTTAGGTGTCTAAGTTAAACAGAAGTTTGCACATATCCAAGAATTCTTACTTTTCTTCTGATCATTATAGCACTTATTTTCTAGTGGTTTACTAAATAGAATACAAGAAATGGTAGTCTGAGCTCGGTATGGTACAGTGTGGTGCCATGCAGAAGGGCTGTAACAGCCGTATCGCCAGCTGAGGTGTCAGGTAGGCTCTGTAGTAGGTATATACTCAGAAGTAGTTTTGTGACTTCAATAGCTGTGTTGCTATGTAGCCAGCATGAGCTCGTGGGCTTATCTTCTACTGTTTTGCTGATAAACTCTGTCAATACATCAAGATCCATGTGGCCAGACAGCTTATTTGTCTTTGCCAGTCAGTCAGTACCACAGGAGGATGAAAGCTTGATAAATCCTGGCAGCTGAAGATGGACCTGAGAGCCTCTTTCCTAGTTTTCCACCAACTTGTCTGATTTTCAAACCTATTTCACAGGTTGCCTTTGTTTATAAAACATGCTTACTAGCTAAATTTATGTCTTGCACAGTTCTGTTGTCTGGTGCTTGTCCTGATCTCCCCATCTAATCTTTGCTTTTCTAGAATTCGGCACAGTGCCTGGCAGCATTTGCTGCATAGACCTTTGACTTTGTGCAATCAATTTCTTCTCCGTTTCCTGACCTTACTTGCCATGGCCATGGTAGCATCTTCCCATCTCCATTTCTGATTCCATTTTGTCTGTCAGTTTGTGCCCTAACAGTATTAAATTTATGCATATGCCATTTAAAAAGTTATTTATTCTCTAATCTGTCCTTCTGTTAAAATAGAATTGAGACAAAATGTTCTAACAGATTTTAAAGAACACAAACCAGTAATTTCATTTCTGATTCAATGGTTCAATCATAACCTCTCTCTATTTAAAGAAAAAAAATAGGTAGTTTAGATCAGGTCATCCCTAACAAGTGAATGGCAGTGGTTTTTTTATGTCATTATCACTCCTAAAACAGACTTTATTGTGTGGTACTCAGAAGTCCCAAAGTCTGCTTTATGGAGGAATACTTGATTTTTCTGGTTGTTACTTTTGTGACAGAACTGAGGTACTTTAGGTGACAAGGAGATGTGATGACTAATCATATGCCTTCAGGCTTAAATGAGAAAAGAATACCATGATGTAACAAACATTAGCTTTTATGCTAATGAATCAGTTAATATTTTCACTATAACCTAAGGTAGCCCTAGCTGCATGGATCAAGTCCTACTAAAGAACCACTGGGTATATATATGGTCATCCATACTCCCTCTTGACCCTGAACTTAAGGGTTTTCTTGCTTGTTCCTCTGAACACTAAGCCTGAAATGATTTCCAGAGTGTTTTAAGCTCAGTGGGAGAGAAGTGCAACAGAAGTGAACTGTCTTTATGGTTTGCCTCTTTCTGTCATATCTCAAAGCCAGGCTGAAGCTGAAAGTAGGGATTCTCTTTCCACGTTAGCTTCCCTCAGAAGCTGGGAGCAGTATAGCACAGAAATACTGAAAAGCTGTCAGTAGCTAAGGCTGTCTGCTTTTGTACTACCTGTTCAAAGTGCAAAGAATTAATTCTTCTTTAAGAATTCTGATTAGTTAATTCAATTGTTCACATAACCTTTAAACATGATTTCAGGAGTTGGAAAATTGCTGCGGTCCTTTCCTAGCTCTGGTTTCCTAAGTTTTCTTATGGTCTCCTGGCTTCCTGACCCTTGCTCCTGCCAGGGTCTGTGTCACCTCTGGGAATTATTGTCGTGGGTCCTTTGCATTTCTTCAGTCTATATTTGCCCTTATCTTGCTGGAACTAGTTTAGGCTGAAAGTACTTGGTCACTCAACTGACTCAATGAATCATTCACCGTACAAATCTGCCTCTATAATAATTAAATGGGAATTGTGTTGCAGAAAAGCAATCACATTGCTGTATAATCTGCTCCTCAACCCCAATATTCTTATGTAGGAAAATTAGGATGTACTTATTCTATGTGACTGCTTTAAAGACAAACCTCATATGAAGTAGTGTGAATCTGAGATCATCAAGCCCTGGTCTTTCCAAGAGCAAAGGAGGTCTAAGAGCTAAAACTGGCAATTTAGGATCAAGTTTGATTCTTACACCAAAAGAGCAGTGAATCCAGAGTTGGGGGAGCTGATCTAAGTTGTGTAACTGATAGAGAGTGGGACCGATGAACCTTCTTTGTAGAGACTTCCCAAAACAAGATGCAGTGAGGGAAGTCTATGTTTACTGGATCTTCCAAGCTAACTCTTGGCAATAAATTGATTTTCTTCAGCACCACCTATAACTGTACCTTGTACATGCAATTCAGTCAGCTCAACACTGTAGGAAGAATAACTAGGATTCCCATGCATAATAATCTACCCTGTGATCTGGTTATTGCTTCTCTTTTCCATATCTTGTGGAAATGTAAAAATTCATAGATGCTAATGAACTGCATCTCTCAAATCTCAGAAGCAGAAAGCAGTGCCACAGTTAGTATTCTCATAAAGTGTATCATAGAGATCATGATACTCTTTCTTCCAGCAACATTTTTATATTCAGATCAATTGTCTTTTACTTATTCAAAACGAAGGTGACTATCTGTTACAGTTGCTGAGAAGAGCATGAAAGTATGTGAACATGATTTCTTTGTGCAATAAGGATGTCCAAGTGGAAACAAAAATGAGTTTCAGGCTTACAGTGTTTCCGACATTGCCACACATTGTTGATAGAAAGGAGGCAATAACCTCATGTTTTTTGGATGTTCAGAATGGCAATACTTAGTACTAAGTTCGTAATGTTTGTATTAGTTATTTGACATTCAGCATTAATTTATAAATGAACACATTGGGGTAGGAATAGCACATTTGAGAATTTAACTTTTTATTTTTAAGATCCAAAACAAGGAAAAAAACAATGCATATATAATTACTGAAAGCCAGAAAGGGTAATATGAGTAAGAATTTGATGCTATAGGGTAAGCAAACTGATGGTAGCCTGTAAAATACATGTAATGGAGGAGTAAAGTGTTTAAAACAGGAAGACTAAGTACAACTTCATAAGTACAACAATTTATACTGACTTACTAGTGTGCTGGATGATAATAGCTTCAATTTCAGAATATACAGGCTCACAATCTTGAGTAAAATTTCACCATACTGATTTTTTTTTTAATTATGAAAACAAAATTAAGTATCTATTACCATTGCACTGACTTGATCTGCAGCAGTTAGAATTCTACAGAAAAGGAACAAAGGAATTAAGAGAGAGAATTCTGGATTTTAGCCTAATCTAGTGGATCAAATCAGGTGGATGGGAAAGCTTATGACAGCAGTTAAGAGACCAAAGCCTGCCTTATAGATTTAATAATAAATAAAAATATGATCAGAGACACTACTTTATACTCTACTTCAGTCATTAATAATCAAGTTGTATGCACACATGGGAGGCTGTAGAAAAAAATAAGCAAACAGGTTCTGCTTCAGCATGAAGATAACACACAGCTTTATATCTGAGTTTCCAAATCCTGATGAAAGAAGTTTACATTGTTCTCTTTCAGCAGGAGCCATGACACAAATAAATGCAATTTGGCTGAAAATCAAGACGACATTGTGTGAGCTAACTGCTGAAACAGCTGGACAGTAAGGTAGATCATCCAGAATGTATATCTGCCTTTAGCTTACTTAGGTCATTGGCTGTAAGGTTGACTGTAGCAGCTTCTTGAACATTAAGCTGCAAAAGCACCTTTCTCTGGTGCTCAGAGATTATTTCTTTTTGATGTAGAACTTCCATTGACCATGCGATGAACTTGGCATGAATTATCTTCTAAAATTTCTCCAGAAATTAAAGCTTATTAGTTTTGTGGCCAGATTCTTCAGACAGCTGCTTATTTCCTATAGGCATACAAAGCTTTTTTTTTGAAAGACTCTATTCTCAAGTTTTCAGGAATATTTAATAGAATAAAGTCATTACTAGCCATGAATATCCTAACCTGACCTTCATGAATCTCTTCAATATTTTTACCCGTGATCAGTGAAGACATCTGAATATACTTTGGCTGATGAAAAATAAGAGACCAGTAGGTTAGTTTTTACTTGGAAGGAAAGCTGATGTGATTGATTTTTGTCCTTAATCAAGTATTTCAGCTTTCAGGACAGATTGTAAGACTCCCTCCACCAATGTAAGAAGACACGTGTAGACAAGATATTTATACTGTGACTATTCAAACAATTCTATTTGAATTTCATTACAGCTATATCCTTTTTTAATAATTTCTTTCTTGTCTGTTAAGCTGCTAAACATCTATCAATATGGACGGTCCTGATGTCACTGTTGTACCTGGGACGGTGAGAAATGACACAACCAAGATCCGGAGAAAATGGCTAATTTAATTAATTATAAATCGGTTTATATAACTTGATTTGCAAGAGTAGCATAGTACTATTGGACCCTTGGTCAACCACCTCCTAGAATGATTGGTGGAGGCTATACAACACCCATCTCAAAATATTTTCCTCAGTGTACCATAACAATACTAATTGAACAACAGCAGGTGCAAAGATAAAGAATTAGTTTACAAAAACCCGTAGCAGTGTTTTGCATAGTTTTTGTGAGAGACACAGAGTTCTCACAGAATGCTGCAGAAAGCTGAAAAATCCCTCTACTAAAGCTTTTCAGTGTCCACATCCTTCAGTGAAAGAATTAAAAATAGCCAACAAATAAAATGAGTCAAAAAATGCCTTTATACTAGACTTAGTACACTTGTTTGAAGTGAAGCTTGTATTCTTACGGATAAGGTTTTGACCCAAGAAATTGTAGGACTTTGTCATTTAGATGTGATGACAATATATGGAAAACTTAGAGTAAGAGTTAAAATTAGTTGATGCAGAAAATTTGAAACAGAAGTGAAGCAAGAGAGCTGGTCTTCAAGGGCTTCAGAGAAGAGATTTCCATGACAACAGAATACTCAGGTATGCAAATTAAGAAACAAAGCATCTTAGAAAATAATCAGGAAATACATCTCTGTTTCATAGAATAAAACCTGCACAATTTAGGAGTACTAGTTCTATAGGAGAAATGGGGATACAGAGCTGAGAAAGTAGGGCTATTGCTGGCCAAATTCCCTTCTCACTTAAATCAATACTATTCTTTTAATCATATAGCCATAAGGATATATATGGAGAGAATATACCTCAAGATTTATAATAATGTTGTGCTGTGACAGGATCAAAAACACTGGACTGTCTTCAGCAGTCATCTATACAGCAGCTAAAACAACACTTCAATGATGAATATTGCACTGACCTCTTCATAAAACTGTTGTAATATTTGCCTACCTTAAAGGTCAGAAATTTTACCCTAAATTCTGACTACTTCTTTGCTGCCACCTAAGTGCCTTTCTTCTGTAGTGCTGCCATTGGCCATGGAGAACAATTAATCACTGTCTTCCTTGGAGCAACCATTTAAATGTAAAAGACTTCTTTCATGTCCTGCAAGTTTTCATAATATTATATATGGGGATAAATGTAGACTGTAGAGGCTCTTATTATTATATATATTGTGTTATGTAATCTCTGCATAAGTATTGTAGCCCTTTTCCTGTGACTCATGCTGTATTATGAATTTGGTCTTCTATTCAAGAGCTTTACTTGTTAATGAAAGGAAATCATATATATATGATTTATATTCATAGAGCTCTCTGTTATCACAGGCATCCCCTCAGAGTTATCAAGCTTTGTCTTAAAACATTTATTTTGCCTTTCATCCCTTTCATTTTGGAAGGGCATTTCAGTACTTGAATTCTTTAATGCTTAGCAACTTCCGTTAAATATACAACCTAAATTTATAGATTATACAATTTGTTCTACCTCCTGCATTGACATTTAGCTGAAAGAGCTTTTTTATTCTTTTGCTTTTTTTTAACCTGTCTGATGTATTTATATAGCAACCATATCCCTCTTGGATTTTTTATATGAGGATGAACGAGCTCTTTTGGTCTCCCCATATAGATTGGGCTCATTTGAAAAAGAATATCGTTGCCATTGAAGAGAGAATTTGGCTTTTATCTCTGTATTTAGATGCACTAACAAAAGATGAGATTAATCTTTCCATATATCCATAAATGAATCATTAGTGCTATAAATCTAGAGGAAATATCATAGAAACAAAATGCGCTAAAACATTATGAAATTTTTTAACATTGTATTGTTAATTATTGTTTGATATTCTATGGCCTGGGTTTTGAGTTAGCTCGGACTCCCTAGACTTTTTTTCTTAAAGCCCTATCATCTGGAAACTCTATGGATGTGGATTTAAAAATGGAAAATGTGAAAAACTGTGTTCAGTTAGATCCCGTCGTTGACTGTACAGAGCACTACTGCTCTCTGATCTCACTCGCTGCACATAAAAGCCATTATCCTTTCTGCTGTTACTCAGTTTTTCATGAGAAACGATGTGTGAGGTAAATAGGAAAGGGAAAAGGGAATGGAGAGGAGACAGAGAAGTGCATGGGGAGAAGGATTTACTGGAGCAGAGTGCAGAATTACCTGATGAGAATGGAGGATGAAAAGCTGTAGGAAACCAACATACAGCTGAATGTAAAACTGCTGGAAAAAGTGTTGAGAAATCATTCTGCCATAAACTGGCTCAGTCTGGGCAGTCTCCTATACCAGGGTCAGCTCAGGGGGTTTTGTTTCTGTTTTTTGTTTAGGTTTTCCTTTTTTTTTGTCTCTTCTGATCCTAGGACAGATCACTAAGCAGGTATTTCACATAAGATTGTAAAGCATATAATCTATGTTATATAAAACACTATAGATTTTCCCCTCAAGAACATAGGTTAGATGCAGTGTAATTACCCAGTATTTTTCTTCAACCTGCACCTGTCTAATGCATTGTTTTTCAGCTGTGTCCTCTGAAGTTGGCTACATTTCAGCAGCAGGTGAATATTACTCCCAATATTCTTCTATTCTTAAAAACTACATAGCTATTTTTTTACATAAAGTTGATGTAAATATAAAACCTTATATTGACTCAGGTTTACTAATGAGATAACTTTAGTGACACTCTAACAATGAAAACAAACAATTCAACAACAATTTAGATTAAATGATACAGATTATGCCAAGAAAGTCTTCAAGCAGTACATCAAAGTCGTGTTGAATATTACATGTGGTTTTTTACAATATAACCTTGCCTTAGTTTGTAATGGCTTTCTTCTAAAATATCTGCAGTGAGGCTATTATAAACCATGAATCACAGTTGAAATGAGATATAAAACCACAAGAATCTCACAAATCAAATCTCAAATGTCTAAATACTGGCATTTAGCAATGAAGCCACTCCTGTCACCTTCAGCACACTGAAGTGAAGCCAGCAAAGCAAGACGCAACAGTAAAAAAACAGAGGGAAAAAAAATAAGCTGGATCTTAGGGTCTTAGTTCTGAAGGAACAGAAAGATATTTATTTCCCACTGACAGTAGATGAGCCCCTACTTCCCTGAATTTTTTTTAAATGCCCCAACAAAGAAATCAATCCATATCTTGACTGTTTTACATATGGAGACAATATTAAAATTGGAATAAATAATGTTTTTATCTTCTTTTATAATGTTGCTAAATAA
Source organism: Eulacestoma nigropectus (assembly GCA_013397775.1). NCBI lineage: Eukaryota > Metazoa > Chordata > Aves > Passeriformes > Eulacestoma > Eulacestoma nigropectus. Next base: position 71,694 of record VZTE01004409.1, read on the forward strand.
TGTTTTTATCTTTTTTTTTTTGGTTACCACATATTAATTCTGATGTGCTACTCATTTGCAGTAAATTGAGTTGCTTCCAATTCTCCCAGAACTTATTACAAAATGTTATTATAAAAAACCAAATTGAGTTTCAAGGAAAGGAAGCTCTCACTCTTTCTTCTCACCTATTTAGTAACAAGTTCTAGGACTACTAAAAGCCAATTTCTGACAAGTTCAAGGGCTGGCCTTCATTGTTGCTTGATGTTTATTTCTGTGTAAGGATGAGGATACACAGTGCACAATGCTCATTTCAAGAATCGTCCTTGTTAAGGTTTAATAGGCAGAAAAACCAGAATATTCAAGATTACTCTTTCTGAAAGCACCAATACTCTTTAAAACTAGACTATGTTAGTAGGAAATCTTGAATATTGAAGCCCCACTGTTTTAGGGACATGTAGCTTGTTAGTACTCTGTCCCAGCTTTCCTACACTTACAATCTCATTTTGTATTTTGAATTCTTCCATATCTGCCTAGTGCTGGGTCAACCCCAGCTGGCAGCCAAGCACCTGCAGACCTGCTTGCTTACCCCCACACCTAGTGGGACAGGGGAGAAAATCAGAGGAACCTGTGGGTCAAAAGGAAGAGAGAAAAATCATTCAGCAGTTACTGTCATGGCCAAAACAGACTTGAGGAGTTTAGCTTAACTTATTGACAACTTTAATTACTGACTTGGGTATTGCAAAGTAAAGAAGAAAAACATTTAATCAGAAAAGCACACTTTCTCCCCCTTTCCAGGCTCAAGTTCACTCCAGCCACTTCTTTCCCTTCTTTGTTCATATTGCAGGTTGTGAACACTCTCCTTTCAAGAGCTGCTCCTTCATTCTTACTTGTTTCCTCTGCTCTGGCGTGGATTTATCCATGGGCAGCAAGTTCTTTCATGGTGTATGTCCTCTGGCATGGGTCCTCCATGGGCCTCAGCTCCTTTGGGAGGGCTTCACCATGGAGCACCTCCCCTCTCCTCTACTCTGACCTTGGCACTTCCTCTCTCATTCCCCCCTCCTCAGCATTTTGTGCCCTTCCTTAAATATATTTCCCTTGAGGTGCCACTGAGCTGGCTGGTGGGCTCCGCTGTGCCATGTGGTGGATCTGCTGGGGAGTTGTCTGGAACCAACTGCCTGGCACAGGGCAACCCCCACCACAGAGGCCATCCTGCAACCACGCCACCAACAGCTTGGCACTGACACCCAGTGCACACCCCGCAACAGGGGGCCAGAGGACCCCCAGAGGTGTCGGAGACTTCTCATTTTTATCAAGTACTTTATTACAGACACTAAATATTTGAGTACGGTCCAGTTACTGTTTTGTGATATAGAATACACATAGATTTTTTTTTTTTTAGGATACATTATTACACTGAATGACTCCAAAACTAAATAAAATGCACTTCTGAGAACGAAAATGCTCTTAAAATGTATCATAGAGTGAAGAACAGAATTCTTTCTCATTTCTGAATAAAAAAATAGCAAAATGAACTTTTATTACTTTTTGGAGAAGGAAAAATATTTTTCTTAGAAGTAAGTGACAGACTGATTTAGCTTTTGGGTTTCTTTTTTCCTTGTGAAAAACATTGTGAGTGACATGCAGTCACAAAGTATAACCTAATGATGAATTCTTCTGGGCATCAAGAAAGCTCCCACCTGGAGAGTCATTCTCTAGCAGAGGAAGCGCTGCAAAAATAAATGACTTCTTTGGAGGCCTAGAAAGTAATACGGACATGTTGGATATTTTGTGGCTTATGTTTATTCTATTCAAAATTTTAATTATGAATTATTCAGGTCCTTAGTGCTAATATAATTTGGGTAGCTGAATTACTGTGTTAACCCTCTGCAGATGTCCCAAGACCAGTGGGGGAGCAGAACAGACTGAAAAGACTGAATATTTGTGTATTGCTGTACATTTTCTGTGTCTGAGCCTTTTCTCATCCACACAAACAGGTAGGAAAAAACCAAGTCTTCCCTGTTAGGAACATGCTACCACTAGAAATCCTGTTGGGTATTTTTTACTCACCAATGATTTGATTTTCTCTTTTGGAAGAAAATGCCTCCTTGATCATTATTTTAGCTTCATGATTTAACACTTAATTTTACATATTACATATTTTAAACATGTGGGAATCTGAACTTAATTTGGACACACTAAATCATAATTATGTTAAGTCTTTCCAATTAGTTTACAGTTGAGGCAAACAGGAACATGCTGATTCGGATTCTAATTTAAAAATTAGATGGAAACTACATCAACTATTTAAAGAAGAAGAAATTAAAATTTTATCACAAGGGACGGAAAGAAATCTTCAGCTATACATGTAGCACTAAATACATGCTCAAGGTATTATTAGTATTTAGCTCCAAAAAAAAAAAAAGCGAAATAAATGAGGAAGAAGGGACGTGGTTATATATTTTGAAAAGTAGAAACAAGAATGAAACTCTATATTTGTAGAAATACAATTATATGTTGAAATGCAATTATATAGAAGGGATGAAATCACAGTTGATGTCAATTTTTACCGAATGTTATGTAGAGCAGATACATGGGCTTGACATGCTAATTGGAGGAAACTTAATCAGGTTTGGTAAGCAATAAACAATTTGCCCTTTAAAGCAAATTTGGAAAAATGCCACATTCTGACATGCACATTTTGGTTTACGTAGAACATCAAAATAACACAATTTTTTCTAAGGGAAGTATTTAAAACTCGAGAGAACAAAAAGGAAAGAGCATGCAAAGGAAATTACCTGGAACAAGGCCCATCAAGAAGAACAGGAGACAAAGAGCAAGTGGTGGAAACAAGGAGAGGAAGCATAAAAATAAAGCAGATGAGATTGAGAGAAACATGCAGATTTATGGAGACAGTTCAGTTTATTTGGGTCACTTTCTTTTTTCTTTGCCTCAGACACAATTCGTCTTTGAGTTGACACACACTGTCTTATCTGTAAAAACCTGCTAGTCACTTCTGGCGCTTCCGTTCCATGTTGTACTGTATACCTGTAATTCATTCTAAGACACAAGATGAATGTATAGGTACTCTTGATGTATTACTACTGTTCCTGCCTTAGTTCACTCTGTTATGACCAGCTGCTCCCATATATTTAGAATGTTTTTGTAACTCTCAGAGTTCTGAAACAATGTTGGTGTAGAGCAAAGGGAAATGACAATTGTAAATCTGAATTGCCTCACTCTGAAAACTGTCTATATATAATGACAAGAGCTCCTGAAAAATTGTGATAAATTAGAGTTTTCTGTAAGGTTAGCTTCAAAGTAAGCTCAAATTCTGATAATGAGATAAAATCCTGATATCTGTTCCTACTACTTTGAATTTCTTTGATTAGAAGAGCCAGATCCTGGCTACTTGAGGATTCACCTTATAGAAGGGAAATATTTTGAGGGCATACAACAAATACAGTATTCTGAATCCTGTTTCTCCACAGTCTTACCTAAACCTCCATCAGTGAATGTATTTTTATCAAAAAAAAACACTTGGCAAAAGCTACTCAACATTGTGTTGTTCCTGGCAAGTGTTATACTACACTGTGGTGTCTCTGTCCATTCAAGACTTCAATCATTCCATCATTTTGGGGTTGAAACAGACATAAGTTTGTCCCATGAAATAAAAGGAGATATAAGTCCTTTCCTAAAGCATTAGTTGGTAATGTGGCATAGGAATTACTCCTTTATCTTTCCGCTCAGAAGAATCTTAATAATACAAGGTTCAAGGAATAATATGAAATAAGATGTCAAAAACAATATTTAAGGCATTAAGTAGCTAAGCCTATAACCCTTATGTGCCTTGAAAAAAACTACAGTAATTTTTTGGGGGCTGAACACAACGAGAAGAAGAACAGCAATTTCTGAAACACATCATTATTCATGCAGTAACAGAAGAAATCGTAAAGACTGAAAAATTAACTGTGTAAAATTGAACTGGGAGAACTATCATTATTGAAGCATTTTCTAATGGTATGTCATGTGTCATAGTAGGCTTTTATAAATTAGAGGTGTTATGAAGGCGTCTTAAAATGTCCTTTCCAATCCCTTCCAAAATATACCTTGGGGCTTAGGGAGTGCTCCCAGCCTGTGCTAGCCTGGCAGGGGTGTTCGAGGAGTGCGGCTGCGATGGGATCTCCCTTGTGCCCAGTGCCGGTCCGTGTCCCGGGCAGCCTGCGGCTAACAGGTGATGCGGGAACCACCTGTGTGCGGCCGCACAGAGCCGGAGGGCGGCCCGGCCCTGCCTCGGGGCTGTCCCCGCGGCCGCCCCGCTCCCGGGCCGCTCAGGGGCGCAGGTGCCGGCTCAGCCCCGCGGCGGCAGCGGCCCCGGGGCAGCCCGGCGGGGCAGGCGATCGAGCCCGAGCCCTCGCTCTCCC
>VZTE01004409.1:76236-148149 GCA_013397775.1 Eulacestoma nigropectus
GCTCCCAGCCCCGCTCCCGCTCCCACCCGCTCCGCCGCGCCCAGCCCCGCTCCCGCTCCGCTCCGGCTCCCGCGGCCCCGGCGCGGCGGTGCTGCCGCGCGTTCCCGCCGCGGCTCCGGGCGCCTCCCGCCTCCCAGCATGGACGTGAGGAGAGTGGAGAGCATCTCGGCGCAGCTGGAGGAGGCCAGCTCCACAGGCGGTAGGACGCGGGCAGCGCGGGGACGCGAGGCTGCTTCTCTGAGTTAATTTGGGGTCTCGTCCCCTCTCCTTTGGGCAGCAAGTCTGGCAACTTGGCGTGGGGCGGGGAGGGGGGATCTGCCTGCCCTCTTGCGAGGGGTGAACCAGTGTTGTCGTGGGCAAATGTCTGTGTGTGTCTATGGGGACAGTAAGCAAACGCTTAATGCCTGGGAACTCGGGCTAAGAAGCGTTCAGGGCTTCGCGAATCCCGCCCTAAGATGCCTGCTCTGACCTAACTGGTACTTTTGCCTTTGCTGAAATGACTTGGGGCTGGGTATGAACCTCCGGGGCACATCTCCTCTAGTTACCAAGTCCCAGGAGGTAATTTTGGTCAGTCCCCCTTCGACCTCCCTGCTGTGGTCTCCATTGTACCTCTCTGATGCCTAAGTGACAACTGTTTGTTGGAGACCAGCTTCTTCTGGTAAGCCAGAGGCTGTTTGGTGCCTTTCTTTTCTCCGTATCTCAAATTGCAGTTGCACATTCACCTGCGAAAGGCTACAGGATAACTTGCATTTTAGGGATAAGAAAAGTATGCTTTGCTACCCTCCACAGTGATTGTGACTCCTGGAGTGTTGAGTTTTTTCCCAGTTATTTAAAAATGAAGCTTCTTGGATGCAGTGTGTGTAAGAGGATGTTGCTGAGAAAGGTGTTCAGCTCAAGCCAGATGGGTAAGCAGAGGATGGTTGGACAGTTAATGAAAAACTTTGCATAACAGGCAATCAAAAACAGGGGAAACTTCTTTTCTCAGAAAAGATGTTTCTTGCTGTGCAGCTAGATTTTGCATAAACTGTGATGCCAGTGTACAATAGTAGCCTTACCAACAAGTTGTTTGAAAGGCACAGTGCAATCCCACCATTTGCTTGATTTCTAATGCTTCAGAATGCATATTTTGCTTCCTAGAAGGGGTTCACAGCCGTGTGTTCTCTGTTGGATTGTACCTGGTTTTTCTCTTTCCTTAATGTCCCAGCTTTTTTAATGTTTTAGGATGTATAGCCTTTCATATAGGATACCAGATAATTTGTGTTGGGGATAGGGAACTTTTGCATTTGACTGTGCTATCAGCTTGATTGTAAATCCATCTTTGCAGTTCATTAAAGCTTTGGGAAAAAATGTGTAGTCATTATGATTATCCAACAAGGGACATGGCCACCTAAGTGGTGTTGTGACACTTCTCACTACTTTTCAGATCCAACCCCCCCAGGTTATAATTCAGGCTTTTCCCTCTACATACCACTGCCAGCCTTCCCGCTTTAGTCTGTTAGAGGTCTGAAAGTCAAACTTTTTTTCCGTAACACATACATCATCAGTGACAAACATCGAGCAGGCTCTTGGCTACCTGTGCAACCACCATGCAGGACTGTTCAGGCTAAACAAAACTGAGGTCATGATTTAGACACAGTAGATTTGCAGAGCTGCTGTTGAGGAATTATTTGGTTTATGGATCATTAATGTAGGTGTTGAAGCATAGAGAGAGTTTAAAGCTTAATGTTTTTTCTTACAAGTATAGTTTGCAGTAACAGGAAAGTGTCTATAGAAAAATTGGGGAAATATGAACTGAATCCATGTCACGCAAGTCATATGAAATACCCAGATGGTATTTTTATGGAAATTGTCTTCAGGTGAGCCATTTATTAGATGTGTTTTCTGTTTTGGTTCTCTTGATATGCATGCTTAGTAGCTTTTAAAAATTAATGACAGCTTTAATTCACTTTAAGCTTGTAATGGTGAGACGAAGTAAGATACAGTTCTGCACTCTTTTAGAATACAAAGCAAAATTTGACTGAAACATGACTTACTGTAGCAAAAATGTTTCTCAAAAATAAGTTTTTATGCCAGAAAAAGAATATGGAAAGATAAAAATTACAGAGCTAAAAGGAAATACCTCCTTTCTTTTGGAGAATGAGACACAATACTCAACACATCTCATCACCAGTGTGACGTGATGTGATGTGAAGCTAACAAGTGTCTAGCTTCAATCCACTGGGCTTTCTCCTTATGTGAGAGAGCCCATTTATTTTCATCTTCCCACAATTTTGGCCCTTTTTCATCTAAACTTTCCTTTGCACTTTTCTCTTCTCTTGCTGTCTCCCTCCAGGCTCTTAAACGTTCAACTCATTTTCAGTGCCATTAGCATTTCTGAATGTACCTGTCTGTTGGATTTTTAATAAGGAAGGTGGATTTTTTTCTCATTAATTCTCTTCAAATAGAATCAGCTCTTCAAACATTAGTTATTTTTAAATGGTAATGCCTGCAGTAGAGTTGTTACAGGGATTTGATGTTAATGTACGAGAGTCAGAAAATAAAACCAACAAAAGTGCGACTGTTTCTCAGTTTCATTTTTCCGAGTGAAATAAAGCCCAAATAACACACAGGCAGCGTGAATGATGAAAACTATTAATGACAAAGGCAACATTTTTTACTTTTTAACAGGTAGTGACTGCCTTAAGCCGATCATCTCCTTACATTTAATCGTGCACCTTGCAGGGCATCTTCTGATTCAAGGGCATTCAAATTAATGTCCATTGAAGCACCACTGAGAGTTGTCAAAGTAACAGAGTATGTCCTCTGTGGAATACTGAGCCATTGTAAGGATGAACTGTTTCATCCCTCTGCCTCGTGAAATTATCTTTATCAATGTCTTATATATCAGAAAGCTGCATTTGTGCTAGTGAAGCCAAAACTCCTCTGCTGCTGAGTAAAGGCATGTAGCGTCTTGGCAAAATGAGAAGAGCAGAGGGAGATTATCACTAAAACTTTGTGTGGGTAAGAACAAGTTCAATCACAAAATGTCCTGTGGGTTCAATATCTGGACAAACTTAAGCTGTTGGGAATACTAATATGAATAAGACATCATCACAGCAACTGGTTGCTTTGCTTTAGAGTGTGATGAATTCAGAATGGAGATTGTGCTGACCAGTATGACCACGCTTATTCAAAAAATAGGAATATTTACAAAAGCCATGGTGTCATTTATGACAAGTTTTGAAGATTTTGGCTTATTAGACAAGGCAGTTGCAAATTCTTGTTAGGAAAGAGGCAGTAATTTCAACATTGTGGTTAGAAGGACCACAATGGACCAAATAGTGTTATTAAGCAGTGTTATTAAGTTTACTTAGAGTTAAAATATTCTCTGCCATACCTCTGAGAAATCTTTGTGCACTGGTCCTCACTTTTGTTTTTAATTGAATGACTTGCTCTTTTTGCTTGGGACATTCTTAGAAGACAAAGGAAATAGTGGTAAAAGGACAAAAAATTACATATGGAATAAGCTGAAAATAGGAATTTAGGAAAAGGGATGCTAGGAAAAAGTAAGAAAGTGATAGAAAAATATACTGGGAAACAATTACAGGAAAAAAAAGGAAAGGTGGGGGGAGGGAAAGGAGGAAACACATTTTGTATCTCACACATTGAGATACAAAATTTATTATGTGTTAGTGGTATATATTGGACCAATTTCTTTGTATCTCAGTTGGTATTCATTTGATATGATGAAAAGCAGGCAGTGACTTTCCAAGTGATTTGCACCAATATTCGTATCAGTGTGAAAGCTTTGGTTTGTGTCAGTGAAGAGTCAGCATCACTATTTTTACTAATGACCTGTTGTCTCTGAACACTCTTTATCGTTGGACGCTTTTAAGATTCAGATGGACAGCGTGCTGGACCATCTTGTCTAGACTGTGCTAGAAGTGCTGCTTCCAAATGCAATGCTTTTTCTGTGAAATCTGCAACTACACAAGGGAAGGAATAAATTAAATGGACTCGTTATCTAATAAAGGATGTATATGTATAATGGACATGCAAGGAGATACAAATATTTTAAGTGTAAAATATGCTTTCTGCTCCTGCAGGGTGGAGGAAATAATTGACTCTTGAGAGAACTGACTGCAGCATAAGCCTCTGTATAAAATTTGGGTTCTGCCTCCATCTGTAGTTCCTCTGTTCAATGAGTGTAAAGAAGTAATTATACACAAAATTCTGCTACAGAGAGTCATACTTGACATGAACGCTGAAAATACCTTGGCTTTCCATCAATATAAATTTTACATCATGTAAATATCAATTTTCACAAAATACAGATTTCTTATTCAGTATTCTGGCTTTCGAAGTTACTAACTGTGCTCGGAGAGCTGATATATAAATAACTGAACATCTGAACTAGTTTCAGGTATACTTGGCTTAGAGAACTTATGCTTTCCAGGTGTTTGTAGACATTTTAAAACATATATAGGCAGATATGTATCTAGCAGTAAGTGTAGCCATCAAAGAAGTAGCTGGTGTGTGTCATGGAAAGCTTTTACAGTGTATCAGAGAAGCACTTAGGACTTCTGCTTTGGGTTAGAGCTGAATATTTGATCTGTGCAGCATTCAGCTGTAATCTATCCCATCTCAGCCTCTCAGTTTGCCATTGTGATTTATTCGAAGTCTTTGGCACTTGAAAAAGAAAGTATCTAAAAATACAACGCCTGATTGCTTCACTATTTCATATATATGTGCATTCCTGCCGGGCTGTCCTACTATCTTCTCCCCATCTCCCTCTCCAATTCTGCTTGTCCTCTCTTTATTTCAGGTACCAAAATAGACTGTATTTGAACTCTTCCTTGCCAAACAAATGCTGGCCATTTATTGTCTCCTATGAGCAGAGGCCATTACTCCTATATGAGATGAGAGAGAAAACATTAACAAACGTTTGTGGTCTTGGAAGTCAAGGAGCCAAATCCATATTTCAGTAGTTACAGTCGATACAGTCTGAACCAAATAGGATTCCCTTATTAGCGCACACTTCAATTAATAGGCTTGGGCCTATTCTGGGACATAAGGAGTAGATACCAAACCCTTCATTATTTGGAGCACAGTGTGGCAGTGCAGGTGGAGCTGGTTAATGGGATGGTTTGTCTCTATAATGTTGGGCCTGAACTGTAATGTATGGCTGCATCAAAAGGAAATGGACAACAATTTGACATAGACATTAGTTTTTTTGATAGTAGTTTTCCTTTCAGAATCCTGGTTTCTCTGGCAAAAGCTTTGCTTTCTATTGCTTTGACGGCTAAGTAGTATTTGGCTTGGATTTCCCACTGAGTACACCAGGTAGACTGTGGAAAAGAACCAAAAGTCTATGGAATGTATGTGTTTTGGAGCCTATAGAACTATGGAAAGCATGGAATCCAGTTATTCTGTGATATTCTTAATTATTAGTTCGTAACTGTATTACAGAAGTCTTAGGACCATATAGATCATGGTTTGATTTTTTTTTTTCTCATCATTTTCCATTCTCACACTCTGAGAGATCATATGACTGTTATCGCCTTCATGCACGCAGCGGAGGTTGGGCTCTAGATTTACTTCTATGAATTTGGGAGATCTGTAGACAGCTGTAAACTGGCAGCAGTTTAAAATATGTGGTTGGGTTGAAAATGTGTAGAATCCATTTGCCTCTAAGAATAAACCCAAACACACAATAAAAGCTGTAGATCTGAGCTCATACTGTGTTTTATTTCTGGCAGCCCAGCAGAGACTTAATATGGTATTAAAAGGAGCTCTCTGTCAGAGGTCTGAAAATAAATATAGTGTTTCTCTTTTATATTCTTTTTCACCTATAAAAGAAATTTCTTTAGAGATACACTTTATAGTTGCAATCCCCTGTTGTATGTTTATAATTTATACTGCAGCAACACAAACAGTGGTATGAAAGTCATAGATGCTTATGTGTCCACTGGAGAAATGAACTACAGGTGGAAGGCATGATAATAAGGAATTTTAAAACAGAAATGTTTTGCCCTATTCAGAAAAATGATGCTTTTAAATGTTTGGGTTTTATTATAGTAGATAATATCTTTGTTTTTCTACCATGTATTTTTCACCAGATAGTGCATAATCCCCAAGCACAGTTAAATGCCTAACACTACATAGCACGTTATACCCATATGCCACAAAGTGGCTAAGTGGTGACAGTATAAAAAAAATTATTCCAACTTAAAGGCTTTGAATGTCCTAAGACATAGACTTCAAGGTGGTTTCTCTATTTCATGCAGTCAGTAAGAAAGGGTTTGCTATTTTAATGACAGGGGAAAAGCCCCCAATTTTAATGATAAAGTTTACTTGTTCTCACAATTTTCAGTTACCTCTCTGTATCTCCAGAGAGATACATTATGAATATTGCTGTAGTTATTAGGATTTAGTGGAGAAAAATCTTATTCTTATTTTTTGAATCAACCTTTTGTTAATAATCCAGAAGAAACATTTAGGATTTATTAGAAAGGTAAACAGTAGCCATAAAGTGTGATGATGTGTCTGGTTCTTCACAGTGGGAATGACCAGAACAGCATATCATCACAGTAAGTCATTTGATTATTGTGACTATTCCTAAACCCTTTGATACCAGTGGGAATAATTGCAATGAATAAGGATTTTTAAAATTAAATGTAGTTATTTGATTTAGAAATTTTAATGATATTTCAATGCATGTTATAATATAAACACATTGAAGAACAACTTTGTGCCGAAAGGTAAACATTATATGAAGAAAAGATCTGTCCAGAATACTTTCAGTAAGTTGAAAAAGAGAAAAAAGTTTGATTTTTATTTTTTTTTAATTTTAACATGCATACATGATGCAACTTGAAATGATGATGTTTTGAAAGTCATTTTATATAATATCTGTCAGATACAAGCATAACTGCAACTGAACATTGATGTTTGGAATTTTATAATATGTAGAGATGTCTGTGTACATGCTAGGTAACATAAATAAACAAACTATAATCACAGTTGCAAAATACCTGAACCAGGACTACTATAATGCTTTTTTTTTTTAATGAATGTTGCAGCTCATAGTTTCAAAGAACACTTGAGAAAGATTGACCTTTTTTGAGACCGTTTGTTTTTGAGTGTTCCAAAGCATGTTGCACCAGTCACTCCTTGGCATTTTGCAGCAGCGCGTGCTCCCTCCCTGTCCAGGAACTGAGATGGGTCAGGGAAAGCCCCTGCACACACTCACAGTTAGCACCATTGCTGGGAGGAGCATCCCTGTCTGTGTGCACGTGGTTTCCCAGTGCAGAGGGTTATCAGGAGAATGTAAAGTACACTGTGAGATTACAGTCCCTACCTGAGTGGTTAAAAGAAAGGAGAGGACAAAAATCAAAAAATGCCTTTTATGTGTGTGGCTTTAGTGGCATCTGAGCAAGTGGACTCTGGAATCTGAATCTGCTGTTTTATTACTTTCAGACAGAGATAATTGAATCCTGTTTATCTTAAAATAAGTAGGAGAAAAATCCTAAAGAATAGTCCATTGAAGCAACATAACAGATGCATATCAAGGATATGCAACCATAGATTCATGTTTTGCTTCGTTGTGTGCTGGTAGCAGTATGATAGGGGTTTCCTCAGATCACCATAGGTTTTGACAGTGTAGCTAGTTTTAACCAGGGGATACCCAGATATCCTTAATCATTCTGACTATTGACTTATATTCCAATGCTCAGTAAGAGAGTTGTACACTGCATATCTTCTGATTCAGTCCTTCTATTCTGTGTATTATTTTTCATGTTGATTTATAGACATTTGAAGGTATTGTGTTTTCTGATGTGACATTATAAAAAGTGTCACCTCTTGTAATGCTATCAATAAAGAAAGATAAATCTAGACTGTTTGTTCGGGATATTGTGTGCTGGCAGCATCCACCTGATGGTAACTGAAACAAGTATGCATTAAAGTTCATTGTTATTTTTAAAAAGGTACTATAATTGACATACACACACCCTTAGGTGCTGCCCTGATTTCTCCACAGCCAGTCTACCACATCCGAGATGTCTAAGAAAAGAAATAAATACAGTAGATATGCAAGTTGTGAGGATGTGCAGTATGATTAAAATACAGAGAATTTCATGCTATTGTTTCAGTAACTAGGTCTACTTTATATACTGCATCTTTCTTTGATCTTTGTGGTGGTGATGAAGTGGGGTTTCCCAGTTTTGTGGTTTTTTTTGTTTTTGTTTTTTTTTTTTTTTTTGAATATGCCACATTGTACATTATCTTCCCAGCCTACCTTCCAGAACTGGGTAAATGAGAGAAGTACCTCTGTGTCTAGGCTCTATCTACTCACTGTGTTGTTTGCTTCAAAGCTGTTGCTTCCAGCCTTCTCTGCCTGGTAGATGGGAATGAGGAGGTGAAATAGCAGGATGTTTGGTAGACTGGTGATAGGTATTGCCCTTTCTGCCTTCTTTTGCATAATGATGACAACAAACATCTTTGCAGGAGATTGACACCTCCAACTCTCTTAAGCAATGACTCTTGCTTCTGCCTATTTGTCATTTGGAAGCACATGTGAACCCCTCAGCCAAATGAGCACTTTCTGACCTTTTTTGCATAATTTTTTTCCTCAGAGGGATGCTATTTTTAGGTTACATGCTTCTTTCTTGGTTGGTTGATTGTCAGTCAAAGGAGAGGAGAGTAGGTGATGCATCCGGTGGAACCAGTGGTCTCTAATGCATGTTTTATAAAACAGAATTCTTATAGACTGGAGGAAAAATAGCAAGTGGAGGTTAACGTGAGGAGGAAACAGACATGACTGAGGGTATAGTGACATAGTTCTTTACATGGCACACCTTCTGTCAAGTTTCTCTCAGTACCTTAAATCTTTACTAAAAATATGAACTAGCAGGACTTAAAATTAGACAGAGTTCTATACCTTGCTAATTGCTTAACTTGCAGGGTTGGACAATATTTAGACATTATTTTGACTCATGAAAATATTTGTGTCAGCTACACTTTTTGTTCGTTTTCAGCTAATTTTCCGATACTTAAATAGAATAAAGCAATTCTGTTTCAATATAGACTTATAAAGATCTCTTCCTGTATCTAAAGTCTTTGAGCCACCCTAAACTTCTTGAGTATCTGTAACTTTTTTTGTTCCTGAAGAGATGGGAGGTGTTCAGCTAAAATCCCACGCTGTACTAAAAAAACCCAAACCTCTACTCATAATTTAGCTGTATGTTTTACTTTGCCAGAGTTCAAAAATGACTGCCTATACTTAGAAATGCAAAAGTAAGAATATTTTGACCTGTTTAGATAGTAAAACTATGTAAAAGGTGTCGGTAAATTTCTAATGTCTTACTAAGCAGTGTTTTATCAGCAGTCACTTTAATCAACAGCACTTAAATTATTACTAGGCTGAGAATCTGTTACCGTTTTTTCAATTAAAGAATTCAGAAGAAAGTAGGCACCTTTTTTGGTATATTTTTCTTTTCTTTTCAAGAACCCAAAGCATTATTAATGTGTTTTCATGTAAGCCTCTTCACAAAGAATGCGTACAGAAATGCTGTTAGTTAAGTGACTAATTTCTCCATGAAAATGAACAAGAAAAAGTTGATGGCGTTATCAAACCACTATTTGGTAAGTGGCAACTCACAGTGCTGACAGTGGAGATGGTATACTTTCCATTCTGCAGATGTAGTGTTAGAATAAATGAGTATGCAATAGTGAACATGCAGTTCACTAGATAGTTTCTTGTTGCAATAACACACAATATTTTGTGTTCCAAGAAGGGTGTGTATTGCTTAAATGCACTTTGCGTTCAAGCAATTTTACAGATCTTCTGGATCCATCAGTGCCCGTTTCATTATGATTGAAAACCTGATCTTGCAGCAGTTGCAGTACAGTGCAGTGTTTGCAACTGAGGATCATCCTGTTATTCTTAAGAAAGGCACTTGCTGTGCCTTTGAACAGTTGACTTTAGTCAAGTGTTTGAACAGTTGACTTTAGTCCTTCAAATTCTGAAACCTCTTACAGAGAAGGGAAGAAACAAAGCTTTTGTCTCTTCCTGCATAGTTCATAATTTCATAAGCCAAAAATGGGGCTGTAAAGGATACCCAGCTATATTGACAATACGCCTTCTAATGCTAATGTAATCTTATCATGCTAATATAATGTGAAAGAATGTGAGAATATGAGAAACAAAAAGAGATATCAAAAGAGAGCCTGTTTACCTATTCAAAATAGTGGAGAGTATTTCTAATTCAAATCACCAAAACTGCAGCTTTTGGGAGTCAGTTAATTATTTGCTTTCTGGGAAACAAAACTTCCTGAAGGAATGCTGAGATTTTTGTGTAGTATCTTCATTCGAGAAACTTGTATTGTAAGAAAAAAATCCCACCACTGACAAAGTTGTGACTGTTTTGGCTGAGGAGAAAATAAATAGACATATACTCAGTCAAGTTTACCTGTTTATATTTGTCTCTGGATGCTAGGCAGACAGTGACTAACCAGGCTGACTGCATACTGTGTGTAATCCATACAGCCTGCTCAGGGCAAAAGCTTGATACAAAATCCAGCTCAAAAATTCTATTACATTGGATTTCTTTTGTACGTTTGAGATAAAAGCAATAAAACCCCATGGAATCACGGAAAAATATTTTGGAAGAGAAGTTGAGAAATCTTCCTATTTGTCCTGATTCCCCGAGGTAGGATCAAATATTCATAGAGTGGTTCAGACAGCTTTTTGCTTAATGTACTTAAAATTTGCCACTACTGGGTGCTTTATGACATTGCTGGTTAAACTATTCCAGAATTTGTCTTTCCTAATACAATCGGTTTCCTAGTCCTAAAGTAAATCTTCTTGAATGTAAAGCCTGGTACCCAAAATGGATGAAATACATAGCCAAGATTTTATAGTACTGAATAGGACAAAAACGTTCTTTGGTATGTCTTAGATTTTTGTCTTGTTTATAGTTTCAAGTCTGAACTGCTGTCCCTTCCACAGCAGCCTTCCACCTGTCCTCAGCTTATGATTTAACATGTTCAGCAGTGGCAGACTTCCCAGATACACAGTTGTCACCTAAACAGTTTTTCTCCATTCCGTTTTAACAAGATGGATAATTTCTTTGGAAATTTACTTAATATCTTCTAAATTATCCTTTACAAATGATAACTAGTTTTTGAGTATTGCTTTTTATCTTCTAACTTGCAAACTTGTTGGAAGCTTTGTGACTACAGTGCTTGAAATTGGAAAATTAAAAGTAGGGTAAAGATTTCAACTTACCTGTCTATCACAAAGGCGAGATTACAGCTTGCCCCTGTTGATGGTAATTTTTCCCATCCTACAAGAGCTCTGTAGAAGTTAATCTTCCATGGAGATGAGATCAGCTACTCCCAGTTTGTGCTGGGAGTAAGTTATGCCCTTGCAGTGCACAGCTCTTTGTATGAATCAGCTCTCAAGAATTTGGGATGAGGTAGGAACCATTGTCTTGCAAGAAATAACAACCATCAACTTTCCCTCATCTCTATGGGAAGCTTGATGGAAGACTGCATGGATTCTCAAGGGCCTCCAGAACTTGTCTTTTTTATGATCTGAACAGATATTCCAAATAAATAAAGAAGCACAGCTTTAACTTGCACTGCTTTCCAGCTATTTATTGCATTTGGATCTTCAGAAAGAAAACTTTGTCAGTGACCCTTTTATGAACTCTATCTTTTCTAAGAATATTTTATCTCTTGAACATTTGATATGTAGCATGAACTTCTTAGTTCTCTCTTCCATAAATAAAAACTGAAGACAGTTACTTTAAACAATTTTTTAACATGAAAAGTCAATGTCACAGGCAATAGCGAAGCTTTTGAAGTTTCAAGCACTTCTTATTCAGATTATTTTTATCAGTGCTGTACCATCTCACACTTGATAAGATGTGCCTCCGCTTTTATGAGTGTCTTTACTAAATGCTATTATAATGATAAAATAGAGTGTGCTCATTCCTCTCTCATTTTTCAAGGCTGATGTATCTAGGAGGCTTTAATCAAGAAGATGTCATATATTTTAACTTTTATACCAGCTTAAGCTTTTGTAGTTATAATTTTTGATGTGCATACTCCAAAAGTATTTAACTTTTGTCCACTGCCTGATTAAAACCACCATTAGAATGGCACTTGCATACAAATGACCATAGAGGATTTGTTATCTGTCTTTCCCAAATTCATTTTTATAGTCTGATAGTTAAGGGATATGGTTCTTTAAGCTTGTAGCTCCAGGAGAGTTCTGTGATAGCTGGTCTGTGGATGTTAATAAATTAAACTCTGTGTTTGACTTCAGTTGTGAGATGTGATAAAGCTGTTTTATCGAGCCCAGGCAGAGGCTTTTATCAGGCAGTCCTCTGGAGGCAGGGAGCTGGCGCTCTGGCTTTGTACCAATCAGCATCCTTGCTGTGCCTTTGCTGGGAAAATGTTACACTTGATTTTTATATGGATATATAACATCATCTTCTTTTCTTTATACTTTGGCAACTTCACAGTGTTTTGAGTGACAGTTACTTTGTTAACATCTGTCACAACTAATCTATTTTATACATTGTATGTCTTCATCTTCACATCATTTATTCTCCCTCTGAATTTTATTTTAAATGTTCTGCAAATATATCATTCTAGCACTGCCCTTTTCCTTCAGAACAATTTTGTTAGACAGTTGACCTTAGCTGGAAATAAAGTGTGCAGTGAGTTCTATTTGTTGTGTCTGTTTCTGTATAACTTTTTATTGGTCTACTCATGGTCCTTTATGAAACTATTAAGCCAGTAATAACGGACCTTTGATAGCACTGTGATGGAGAGAACTACATTATTTTTGGGTGATAGGATCACAGTGCTTTTTGATCAGAATTGTCACTATCTTAAATTACTGGGCACTTTGTGAAGTCTTGAAGAATAGTTTGTAAGTGACAGAGAAATGAAATTGAGAAGTATTGTGGGAAAAACTGTTACTTTGTCAGTCTAGGCATTTGGGCTGTGACTAAATATGGGAAACAGTAGCTCAGAACAACAGAGAGAAACGGTTTGAGTAATAATGAATAAAAATTATTACAGAATTCCCTTTCAGACTAATTCTAGTCTAGTTCAATTGACTAAATACATGCTAATATTTGTAGTGCATTAAGTGAGCTTCTAGAACACATCCTCCCATTTAGTTTCACCTAAAATAATCTGTGTATTCCAAGTGCATTCCATGATGAGAACCATTAGGTGACTTCTGAAAGCATGTTCCTGATCTGAATGGAAAAACTAATAGGTCCACATATCGGACAAAACTCTGGGAGCTTTCCCATTCTCTGAGACCCAGAAGTTCTGTGAGCTTGTTTGCACGTTTCCATCTCTTTGGCAGAATTCAAATATGATCCTTTCTATCTCAGGAAATTAATGGAGACATACTTACGGATCATGCTAATATTTTAGGGATATTTTTTTCAACATTAGGCCTACTTATTTTAGGATTTACTATATTAATACCCCCAAAATTGTGTCTTTTTAGGACCAAATTTTCTGTCAGAGATTTTCTTAACATCTAATCACCATCATCAAGCATATGCATCGTTATGCAGAAGCTGCTTCTCATTTTCTGATAGCTGCTATCACTTGCCTGATTGACAATTTGCAATTAATTCATATTGTGTGTATTCAAGCTGCTCGTTTGGTAGTGACTGGAGCAGCACATGTGCAGAACATACTACAGAACTGCCATCAGCAAGATGCCTTCTTCAATAGGAAACTGTATAGCTGTGTCAAAAATAAACAGCAGATATTTTAAAAGCAGAATACATGTGTGCTGGAATTTCAGTGCTAGACTTGGTAAATACACTGTCTTAGACTGGCTTTTTGCAGACAGTTTTGCAACATGGTGCAACACACCCTGGTAACTTCTTGTAATTTCTGTGTTTCAGGATGCAATTGCTTGTCCAGAGAGAATATAAAAGATCAGTAAAAACTGAGAAAGCCAATTAAGTCAATAACTCTGTAAAGAGTTACCCTGCGTGAAAGTTGGCTATTTTTATAAATTACATTACTTATGGCACTAGAGTTGGAACTTTTAAAATAGTGGGCCAAAATACAGCCTGTTGAATGTTTCAAGACTGTTTTAAAGTACTTTTAGAATTTGAACATATGCACTGGGGAGGGTCTTCCTTGCACACCCTGGCTTTGAAGTCTAATATTAGCACTGTTTGCCATAGAAGGAGCCACAAAGCCAAATTAACTTAATTTTATATTTGTCATATTTTCATGCTGAATAACTACACCTCACAATTTCTTTCTATTTTAAGGAATCAAATTTATATTCAGAGTGATTATACTTCTTTTAAACATTACTAAATTGCTTCTAAATCAAATAATTTCAAAGATGATGCAACTACCAGATTTATTCTTAGCTCATGTGAGTGCTTTCTCAGCCTACTGTGAGAAATGTTTTGAAATCTCAAATACATGAAGACTTATGTCCCATATTCAGTTGACTTGCAAAGAATCACACAGGTTTATTTGCCCCAGAATCGTATAAAGGAAAGGCTTTCCATAATGGAAGCTAAAGACAGAAATTATTATGGTAATTTCTTGAAGTTCGAAAGTCACTGAAAATTTCCATTCAGCACTGGTGAGGCCACACCAGGAAGGAGTCCTGTGTCCAGTTCTGGGCTCACCAGTACAAAGGAGACATGGGCATGCTGGAGAGAATCCACCAAAGGCCCACAAAGGTGATGAATGGACTGGAGCATCTGTCCTATGAGGAAAGGTCTGAGACTGTTTAGCCTGGAGAAAAGAAGGCTCAGGGAAATAGTCATCAATGTAAATCGGTACCTGAAGGGAGGGAGCAAAGAGGGATTTCAGCGGTGCGCAGTGACAAGAGCAAAGGCAATGGGCACAAGCTGAAACACAGGAGGTTTTTTCTGAACATGAGGAGTGTGGGAGTGACCAAGCACTGGGCACAAGTTACCCTTGGAGGCTGTGCAATCTCCCTCCTTGGACATATTCCAAAGTCATCTTCAGATGGTCCTGGGCAAACCTGCTTTAGGTGGCCCTGCTTGAATAGGGAAGGTGAGACCAGATGACGTCTGAAGGTACCTCCCACCTCCACTCTTATATGATGCTGGAACTGAAATGCACAACACTTTTTTTAAACTGTACAATAATTGTAAATTAATCTCTTGGGATGCTTGTGGGATTTTCTTTGTGTTTCATCTTCGCTTATATGTCACTGCACAGTTTTGTATATAGAAGTTATTTCAGGGGTGGTTCTCACTGAAGAGAAGAGAAAACTGGTTGAATATTTTTAGGGAAATGATAGGGAAGACTGTAGTTGCATATTAAATTGAAAGGGTGGTTCTGCAGTGTGAGACACTCTTAACCAGTAATTCATGGGTTGGAAATTATGTTCAAAGTTCAGATGGTCAGAGTTAAGTAATTCAGTTCTCAGAGCACTGCATAGACACACCAAAATCCTCAGTTTTCTTTAACATGTACTCCAAGATGTAAGCACTCAAGCATTACATATTATTGCCATGATCTTTCTGAAACTAATTTTTCAGAATGAACTGTTGTGTCAATATAATTTTCTTTTGTGTTAAAACTCCTGCTAGTTTTGTATGCTTTAAAATAGGATCCATTCCTTTTGCCATTTCTCTGGAGTTCTAGATCTGTCTGTTCAACCTTGTTGGTCATCTGTTTTTGTGAAGAGCCTTCAGAGGCCTAGGTGAGCATTAATAGCTGGAAATTTCAGCCATTAGTGTGAAAATGTTGGATCTGCATGTAGATCAGGAAAGGAATTAGAAATAATTGAATTTTCTGCATCATTATGTTGGTGTATATGGTACTTGACATTGTTTTACATCTATAGTATCCCTAAAAGAACTGTGCAGAAAAATACAAATACCGGTGTGGGGTAAAATAAAGATACTGGGTTTTGCAGAATTTTTCCAAACCTAAGTCTGGGATATGTACTAAGCTGTCATCTTTTCTCAGGGAAAACTAGGCTAGGGGTTCTGGAGTTCTTTCACATTTTTCACTTTAAGTGATTCTGAAAGTTCCTTATGTGTTATAGCCCACAGCAGCATCATCTAGATATTACATAATGACCTACTTACGAAATGCAGTCAGAACAGATGCTGTAAGAATGTGTGTTAACTCACATAGAGGACATGTCTCCAGTCAAGTCAAAGAATTTTGCAGTTACTTGTTGAACAGAGGGAGCTGCTCAGCTGAGCTCAGGTCAATATTAGCCTCTTTTATAAAGAAAAGTATTTGGTGATTGTCTCATAGTATAAAGCAGAACATTTTACTCTTCATCTTTATTTGAAAATATAGGACATTTTCACCTAACCTGAAGTTTTGTCCTTAATGCTGGGTGGGATACTGATATCACAACCATAATTGTGTTGTTGTTTTGTTTTGTTTTGATTTTTTTTTTATGCTGATGGAAGAGTGAACCTTAAGTTCTTAAACTTTATTACTAAGAACTGTTGTGTTAATGAAAAACACATTAAAATGTTTGAGGCAAAAGCATGAGCCGAAATGTTTGTGCTTTTCAGGACTCTTCTTGGTAAACAAGAATGGTCTTACATAGTACTTGTTTGCTCTTAAAACAGTGTCAACTTAACCCACTTTACAAGCATTTGTTACATGGCGAAAATTAAGCAAAAAAAGCCCCAACACAGACAGACAAAACCCCAACCTTTAAAAACTTTTCAGAGAGTTTTAACTTAAAATTTTGATTATCAGATTATATTTTGTGTTGAAGGCACACATAGGAAAATTGTCCATTAGATTTTGAAAACTCATGAGAGTTTAAAAGGAGTTTAATACTCTGAGATAGTTCTGTTGGGCACATTAGCTCTCTAACAGTTCTGAAGGCAAGACCGACTATAATGAATGTCTTCAGACCTACGTGTCTTATACAAAAGACTCCAGTGGGACATTCGGTCAAAGTATTTTTCTGCGCTGAAAGTATAATCTATTAGAACTTGTCAATACTATATCAGTTATTTTAGTAGAGAGAAGATATCTATTCTGTCAGTTCAATCAACAATTTATTTATTAAACTTCCCCATACTTTTCAAAGTGAATATAAAAAAAAATCCTTAATTTTCAAAAATGAAAATTAGAATTTCCATATAATAAAACATGGCTATGGCTCTACCTCAAATAAACCAGCAAATATTTTAAGAATTAAAACTACGTAAAGAACTTTCAGGAAATACTGCAACTACTATGCTTGAGCTTTTTAGGACATGTCCCCTACCTGTATTAGATCTGCTAATCTGATACCAGCTTTTGGCTAAAAAAGTTGGACTAAATTGACCACCATAAGTATCCATATGTGTTTGGTTTGCTATTTTTTTTTTTTAAATATGAATTAAGCTCAAAATGCTTCCTCTTTTTCACTGATTTTTTGTGACATAAGAACTGCATAACTATATTATGAATGTTCATACCCTTGCACACTAGGAAAGCAAATTGGCATTTACTGACCAAACCTCCTGTAGATAACAGACTATCAGAAAACAGCTTCTCCCCAAGTTGGCAAGCCCCAGGTTCTTGGAATGTGCTGTATTTTGCAGCAGAGAGCTCTGTGGTGCTGCTTGATGAAGTCTCAAGGAATGTATGGCCAAGGATGGAGAAAGTGGTGTTAGCATTTTGCAGGGAGTAATGCAATTTTCTTGGAAAGGTGCCATATTCAAACTCACAAAGTCGTAAGTGCAGAGCACAGTGTAGGTGGAATTACAGAAACCCAAGGTCAGTAAAATTATTTGTTTCTGGAAAACTCTACTGGCTGCCATGAAGTGGTAGAGTGGACTTTTGGAACTCCTTTGCTATTAACACCTTTATTTGATGATGTAGAGTCATCCATGGAAGAGATAAGTCATAAAATCTGATTGAACTTATCCTTGAAAATTAAAGATATTAAAGATATTTTTGATCAGGAGAGAGCCTTGCTCATCTTCTTCAAGCTCCATGACATAGTCATCACTTCTGAAGCTGGTAATACATGCTCTAGACTGCAAGAAAAAGGTATTCAGAAGAGCCTGGTTATATTAGATTGCTACCTTTTACCAAGTTAATGTAGAACCCCTCCAGGACCATGGCTTGTGCATTCACTAAGTAAGATGACTGTTAATAGTAGCTTGGGGCAACCTAGGGATACATGGAACCTTAATTAAAGCTAGTGCTAAGTGCTGTATGTAGGTATCCCTTTAGAAATTGAAATCACTTACGTTCAGTTATAAAGCTCTGACAGTAGTGAACTGACAGTGAATTTAAGTAGAGAATTAGTGAGGTAATTTATTCTTTTTACATTGTTTCTTCTGTCTTGCAACCAAGTTCAGCTTTTCAGGTTGGGACACAGATGGCACTGGAAGTTGACAGCATATTTTTTTTTTTAAACATCCTGTTTATTAAGGTTGAAGATAATAAGCTCGTAATTACTTTAATGTGGATGATAGCAGGCTTAGATACTATCCTGTGATTAATCTAGGAAAGGATTCTCATAACTAGTAATACAGGAAGCACTTATATTTTAAATTGTTTTTACTGAAGAGCCACTTCTTGTGGTGTTATGTGATTGTTTTATAAAAGCTCTTTTATCTTTTGAGTGCTATGAACACTTGCTTAAAGCACAATTGATACTTTAAAATTCTGAAACAATGCATAATTTTAATGCTTTTCCTTTCTGTACATTTAAATATGTCTGAAGATACATTGCATCAGGCAGTATTAGATCTGTATTCAAACAGAAATTAGAAAAAAAATTGAATGGGGGAGAAGAAAAACAGGCAGAGATCCTGTCTGTCTTCCCATTGTTGCCACTGTTTTTTGATCACAAGTGGTTATTATGACTAGGTATCTTTATGACTTAGTTTTTAAAATGTATGATGCAACCCTTTATCTATGCTGCACTTGTAACTTGCTTTAACATGAAAGGAGAAACCACGCAGCAAGAGGATAGGTTTGATGCTGCTTAGTCCATACATGATGGGGTATTAGAACCAGGTTGGCAGTTACCTGGCTGCCTGGTTTATGCTTCTGTTCAATCAGCCTAAGACCTTTCTTTCCACAGTTTAGGACCAAAGTTTAGTTTTCTATTAGTAATAAAGACTGCAGTACGTTTGATGGAATAACCTAGGTGCTTTGCTATGCTATTCAAATTATAATTCAACCTTCAACAAAACCAGTCAAATATTGATGTTAGGTCCTCCCCTTACAGATTGTCTATTCATAGAGTTCTTATGGATTCCTATAAGAATTCTGCACCCTTGAGGACTTGCAAACGTAGACATACTAAAACTCTTTGCAATTTAGCAAACTCTAATGAAGTAATTTCGGTTGACTCTTGTTAAATGGCATTAACTTCCCTTGATGATTAATTCAATTTTTGGAGACATTTTTCTTCCTATTCTTAATGTCAGTAATTTACTTAAACAGCCAAAAGAAAAGGAAAAAAAAAATCTGCAAGCATTGGAAGGGAGAGTAGTATTCTGAATCCTTTGCTTCTCTCTGTGGAAATCTTCAAGTATAATTGCTCCTTTTCGCTGACATCAAATTTCAAGGATTCTGCAGAGAATAGCAGTTGTTCTAAAATACAATTGTACTGTTCAAAGTGCACTACAGGGTCCTAAATTCTCCTGTGAGTTGTCCCTCTATGAAAAGAAGATTGAGACTAAATTCTGAGATTATTAGCTATTTTGTAAGATGAATTTCAAATAAAGTAAAGATTGTCCTGACAAGAACAACAAAAGAGTTTTTATGTTGTGTTTTATGATTGAGACATGCAGCAGCACTTCATATGTAGGGTTTTGGCAAATGCAGCGTACAGTGAAATGTTCTTTGCCACGTATATTAAAGGTTTTCAGACTGGATAATGATAATAGAAGGAAGAAATAAATTACCATTATTTTACTAGTCAAATCACAGCTTGATGACAGGTTTTCTTAACTCTAGTCTCATCTAGTTATTTGTAATTTAATGAAAAAAACCTTTAACTTACTTTCTTATTTTGCCTCTTATGAAATGCTTGTGACAATTTGAAAACCATCTATTCACAACACATTGTTTTATCTTACTGGGCCCATGTTGGGGTGTGCTCTTACAGGGCATCCTCCTGGTCGCCCCAGAGACCCCCTCTTGTCAATCCGGACAGGGCTCTCCCCTGGATTGACGAATCAGAATCGGAGGGTGGGTCTCTGGGCAGTTCCCAAGGTTAAGCCTCGCACCCCCCCGCCAAAGCTAGCCATGCCTCTTCTTCCAGACCCCTCCAAGCCGCTCGGCACCCCATAGGTGCATGCTGACTGTCTCCCCCTTGTTATCACCCCGTTGGTTGATTGTACCCTGGTTCCTCCCAGTTCCCCCCTTCCTATTGATTCTCGCCCTAAACTCCACCCGGTTTTCCTCACCTTAAAACCCTCGGCGCGGGTCCTGTCCGGGAGTTTCGCTTCCGCCCGGATCCGGCTAATAAAACCTGCTGTGGTCCAGGGAAGGATACCCCTCCTCGTTCGTTCTTTGTCTCCGGGGTCTTTGGGCTTTCACCACCTCCTCCCCTGCCCTGAGGAGCGCGTGCAGCTGCCCGCTTGCGCGAAGCCCCAGCAGCGGCGGCTGCGGAACCGAAGGGGCGGAACTCGTGGCTGCAGGCTGAATCCTGGGGCGACTGCCTAGCCCTGACAAAGGGGTCTGGGGGCAGCTAGCCCCGGTCGCGGATCCAGGCCCATTAGTATTTTTATAGTCATGGAAGGTTCAGCCTTCTGTATAAAGTAATTGGGGTTTCTTTAACAACTTTTGGAGATAGAAAATTACCACTAATATCAACTTCTTATTTCTACACTACTGCTATTCCTTGGCCTGCTTCTTTTAAAGGCTCAGAAGAATATTAAATATGTACTTTACACGAAGGAAGAACTCTTCTGGAATTTCACAGAAGTAGGAGAAGGCCATAATTGACATAATTTTCTGATTAAACTGCAATACACTGTTTTGGCTTGAATACTAAAATAATCTGATGTTTTTCCTTTGCTTGCATGCTTTTTAGACAAAACAAAGCAAAAATATTCTGCCCAGTTCATACAGATCACTGGCAAACACCACAGTTTAGGAGACCTATAAATGTGTTAATGCAGCCCTGATAATGTAGAGTTTTTTTGAAGCGGTGCTAATTATACTAATAAGAAGATCACTGTTCACAGCAGAATTCATCAGAGCTTTTTTTCAGTCAAGGAGATGGTTTAAAATATATACAAAATTTAGGACTGAGAGCGTGTGGGGAGAAGCTATAAACTGCAGCACACTGGACCAAAAGCTTTAGCAGTTGTGCAGCCAGTTAGTTCCAGGGGCTGTGAGCCCCTCAGGGGCCCTGGGGACTTGCACAGCAATCACCCATCCTGTGCTCATGCTGCTGCATGTAGGCACATGCTTCTTGCTCTCCTCTCCCATTACCAAGCCTCATGCCAAGCTGAGGAGGAGGCTGTTCCAAAGCATTTGTACCTCAGCTTGGATCCTCCTCGGATGACCAAGAATATTTTACAGCTCTCAGTTTCATAGCACTGAGAGCACTGCTATCCACCCTAGTCTCGCAAGTCTTAGAAAAAGTGATTACATTGTTATCATTAGTGCCTACCAGTTCCGGCTTTCATTGGATGGACGCCTTGAGGAAGCAAAAATGCTGAATTCAAAAGAAGTTTCCTCTACAATTTTCTAGCCATGTGATAAGTGGGTAGTACTGGACTTCTTACAAAAATACTGAAATAACCCCAATGTTTCATTTTTAAGTAATTTCTAATTATGTGGCTTTGCAATGATCTGGGCACTTCCTGGACATGCCCGTTGTTTAGAAAAGTCTGATAAACCTGATAATGTCTTTTAGTATTGACTTTTGAAGAGCACCAGTGGTTACTGATTTACCTTCCTTTCAGTAGATGAAAATGCCTTCTCAAACAGCTTGGAAATCTATAAATGGAGATTTTAATGGATCTGGGGGCCTTGGAAATTTATTTAATACTTTTGCATAATTTTATCCTGCTTATTATTTTAAATATCAAGTGCATTTATGAATGAAGTTCAGGATTAGTTAAAAATGGTAATACATAATTTTCATGTATAAAAAGATTTGCTGTTGCATATTTTGTGGCTGTTAAATTTAGCAGACCTGCTGACATCAGGAGATACAATTCTTGTGCATTTATGCCTTTTTTTTCCAATGAATTTTTAGTCAACCCAGAACTTAAAATGAACAACCACAGATTTTGGTAATTTTACTATCAAAATATTAAAGTCTTCAAAGACTTTCTAATAATTCAGGGAGTTAACAAGTAATAATACTAATGAATGAGTATATAAGTTACTGCACAAATGTTGCTCTATTTCAGTTTTAAGAAGTATTGATCAAAAATGAGCAGCAAATTAGATTTGAAGCCCAAAATGTAATATTTTTAAATGGAGCAAGTACTTGGATTCAGAACTGTCCCGTTTTTTCGAGATAGTTAAAATAGTAAGAAGTAGTCATAGAAAAAATGTAAATGTCGGATTTTTTTAACATTATTTGATTTCTTTCCCCAATATAATTGGAAAAATATTGTTGAATACATACATATTTGAATCAACGTGTGGGATAAAGAAATGTGTTATTTCCTATTTCCTGTGCAAGTAAATTAAAACTCTCTGGATTTTACTACAGAAATGGTTGTTTCATTTTGTGATGTGTGTAGAATAAAATACACCTGTTCTTTTACATGCAAATGTGGGAAAAGAAATAAAAAATGCGGTCTAGATGAAGAACAAAAGCTACTTATTTTCTTAGAAAACATGGGAGACATGTCTAGTCTTATGCCATGCAAACAAAAGAAGATACAATTATTCTAAACTCTGAAAGGAAAGACATTTAGTTTCCAGAACTCCCTTAGAACCAAAGATCTGATTCTTAAAACTATTTAAAGACTGTGGGAGAACTGCCACAGGTGGTTTCTGAGAAACCAGCAAAGCCATGTCAGATCTCAAATAAAGAGACTGCTGTGCTTCAGTTTTTCACTTGGTTCTTAGCTTTCCTGTTACCATCTGGCCATACCAATGTCCTGGATTGTTTTAAAGCAGTAGATTACTATATTTCTGCTATCTTCTTATTTTGAGGCTTACTGCTGTGGTAATTTGAGTGCAAATCAAGCGAGAGAATTCAGTAGCCATCCAGTGCACGGTATATGAATAGCTTTTAATAATGTGCACTGCTGGAGATTATATAAATGATATTTCTTTGAACTTTAATTTCTTCCTTTTATAAGTGTTCTGATGTTCTGCAGCATTAAACCTACCTCTCTCCCTTTATCGGTTAGTTAAAAGGAAAGATTTTTATGTGCCAACATCAGGCAGCTTGCACAAAGTTAACTGAATGCTAATTATGGTTCAGAAATTTTCTGTGCTCAGAGCTGATTATACCTGAAGCCAAAAAGTGTCCCTCTGCTTGGTTTCCTACCTTTTCAGGTTTTCTAGGTACCTTTAAACTGCAGTTCCTCAAGCATTCAATTATATAAAGTCAATCCACTTTCAAATTAGGCCACTTTTTAAAGATGTGTTGAGGAATCATGAAGAAAATGTTCAGTCTCCCTTTCACTTTGCCTCGGGTCACATTTAGAAAAGTATTTCTTCTAGTCTGTCATCTGTGGGGATTAAGCATTTGCTGAGTCCTGGAATCGAGGGGTTTTTTCTGCATGGAGATATTTTATTGACTCAAAGTCATTATAACCTCTAAACAGTGAAGGTGTGGAAGTATTTGCCGTGAAGCCTCGGAGCAGTGGAACAGCTGTAAAATGCAGAGGGTGGAGAGGATTAATTTGGGTCTGTTTCTGGGATGAGCTTACACTTTCCAGAAGAGGATTAAATGTTCTTTACATACTACTGTAAAATTTACCTCCCCTCCAAAACCAAACCAAACCAAAGAAGAGCTCAAAACCAATACTTGGTGACGGAGTTAAATAAACACCAAAAATTAGAAGTCTTAACAAGAGTATAACACTTGAATTTAATATCCTCCAAAAGCAGTTGTAATAAAAGTTATGTCTTTGTCATAATCATTACAAAACTTGCAGGTTGTCAGATTTGATAATAGGAGAAAAACTGATACCTTTTTCCATTAATTGAAGTAATAATTCTGTAATATTTTGCTGTTAGTCCGTAATGTGATTAAATAGTTTTCTAATATATTTTGATGTGTTTAATATGATCTACTTTAAATTTCTTTGATATAAGTGCAATAGAATAACTCTGCATTTAACTAGGTTGCAAAACAGACTCTGTATTCACAGATATACTTTCAGAATGCTAGTTTAATCTGCTTTTTATATTTCAACTGAGGGATGCTTCAACTTCAGTATTAGCCAGCATATATTTTAAATGGCTCAGATATTAAAACTACCTTGTAATATAATAAACTCAATTCCATATAATTATTGCAGTATAATTACTTTAATCTAAAGCTTTGTTGTTATATTTTCTATTTTCAAATTCCAGTAATCAACTATGTCTGCTACTGCAACTGATGAACTGTAATGCTTATCTGCAGATGTTTAATTTCTACTTATAACTCTCTTAAACCTTGATTGCACTGGGATGAAACTTTACAGGTCTTTATGCAGGGGAGAAATGTTCAACCTTCGTCACAAAGCATGGAGAGGAACTTTTTCTTATTAGTAAAAAGAAAACTTTGCAATGCAATTAAGATAAAAAGTTGAGACTTGTCTATAAAAAATGTCCCTGTAGTTACGAATATTTGAGTTTCACAGCGAAAACAGGTCAAGGTTAGGTTGAACTACACTTTTTAGATGTGCAGAAAAGGTTTGACTCTGAACAGTCTTGTTGATGACAGTGCATACGAGACCCAACTCTTCAGCAGAGAACCTTCCAGTGCTCTGCTTGAAAGTCTCCAACTAGAAGCCCCACAACCTGGAGGAAAGAACCAAGTGTTGTTATTGTTAGTAGGGTCTTATAGACTCCCCTCCAACCATATCGGCAGCCTAGAACTGAAACTGGTTTGTTTCTACTTTTGAGAACTCAGGTATACCAGGAACAAACCATCTTTGCAAGCAAGGCATAAGTATGACAGCAATGGGAGTTATTTAAGAGACAGGAATATATTTGTTGATTTCCTCCCATACTAGTGACAGTTCCTTAACTTTCCCCTGGAAGGTTGCATGGTTCTTAATGTATTCATTGTTAGAAGAAAAAAGCCCAAACAAGCCAGTGAATAATATTCGGATGGCAATTATTTTCCTATTTTTGAGCTGCTTAGGCAGGAGATACTTTTATTCATGGGTAATTATGCTCTGTAAATTCTCCAAAAGTTTTGAGAAATAGTTCTTGCAACCAATTATTTTACCAACATTTCTCTTTATTCAGTCTCTCACTTAGGTGCCTAGATTCTTGCATTCACTAGGCTCAAAATTAATTTTTAGTTTTTATAAGAAGTGGCAAAGTGGCAAAGCTGTGGCTTTGGGATTGACATCTTTTGCCACAAGGCTTCTTCTGGCAGTGATAAAATTAGAAGATAGAAGATTATTACTTTTTCCTCATATTTTGGGGGGTTTATTATCAGGCTCCTTTCTCTCAAACTTTTAAAATTCATAAATTTGCTCATATGTGCAGAATGGGCATTCAATATATTCTTTTCAAAGTTTCTTGACTCCTTTTGCAATGATAATGACTTGTTTTTCCATATTCCAAGTGGTGTGGATAATTAACTTGCAGTAAATTGGATCAAATTTTCAGGACTTGCTTATGGAAATCAATGGACACCTAGGAGAACATGTAACCTCTCTGTTTTTGCTGCCTCCTTTGCCCTGCTTCTTCCATCACTGCTTTTTTAAGATGAGGATATAATTTTGTGGTTATCCCAGAAGTAGGGCTTCAGACTGTATTATGCATTTCTCAGGATTCAGAGAAACAATACTGTTCTTAAAAAAAAACCCATCTAGGTAGCATTTTTGGCACATCTAATAAAGTTAATGCCTTGTGAGTATTTACATAACGTTCTATCATGAACTAGTCTAGTGGTTTTTCAGGGAGTTTTGTTTCCTTACTCCTCCAATTCTAGGGATTATCACCAGCTGAATATTTGGCACATTGATCTTTTAATTTATTACTTTAAATCTCTTTCTTTCTCTTTCTGTTAAATAAAGCTCACAAATATATAATTCATTACATTGTATAGGCTTAGAACTTAGTAATGATTCTCTGAAAACTTTGAAGTTTGACCACTACTGTTTGTAAATATGATTTTTGCCTTGAAACAAATGGTAGAGAAACCTCTTGTACACAAGCTGTCTGCAGCTATCTTATCTAAGACAGTACTTTTATTTTATCCATGTTTACTGTTGTTTTTATTTCTCATATTTCAGAAGATGGATGTATGAGGCACAAAAGATAATCAGTGTAGCGACACGGAAGTGAATCTATTGTCTGTTTGCAGAACTGCACAGATGTACGTCTTCTGAACTGCTGTCAGAAGCATTTCTTATAGTTCAAGTTTATTTTCTCTTCAAGTATTTAATATTTGATTGATGAAAAATCACATTAGTGGTTAAACTGAAATACTGTTTCATGTGCTCTCAAAGGACTTCCTTCCACTCTTGAATCAAATTACTGGAGACGGTTTAAAGAACCTAGAAGATCAGGGAAGAAACTGAAATCAATAAATCTTAAAATTTATCATCTGAGTTTTGAAGTTTCTGACTCCTGAGTATCATTCTAAGACTATGATCCTATTAAACCTGGGCCAAAGCAGTCCTCCTTCACTTGCTAGATTATGGCCAAAAAGTGCATAAAGAAGCAGATATTAATGAGAGAAGGCACTGGTCTGGAACTTGAGCTGTCTAGGTCAAATTGCCGTTTTTGCTGCCTGCTGCCTCAGGCAAATCATTCACTCTTGCTGGGCTTCCATTTCCCATCTGTCAGATGAAGAAAATCAATGCAACCTTATGCCTGGCCTTCATTTTGCCTATTTTTATTGTTGTTCAGAGGAAAAAGAAATATTTCTTAATATGTGTTTGTATAGTACCTAATATACTGGAGCCATTAGATACTTCCATAATACAGTAAGGGATGACAGCCTCTAGGCAGGAGCATTTTGAATGTGTGTTCTGTGATGTGGATGTGCAATCCACTTCAGACCAGTTGTAAAATGGTGTAGAACTTTCTCCTTGCTTTTTTGGCAGATTATATATTTTATTTTTAGGTTACCATATTGCAGTTGCTGTAAAGAATTAGTACTGTCAGTACTTACCACCCTGAGGTGTTATTGTTTGAGTTCCCCCATCCTGCCTAACCTCTCCACTCTCAAACACCCTTACTGTAGGGCATTATAAGTAGCCAGAGTACATCAACTATTGATAGGTAATGGCTTTTTAATGGCTTCCATTGCACTGCTAGAAATACAGCTTTCAATTTTATGGCTCTTCTGCATTTCATGATCCCACAGTGCCTATGAATGTTAGGACTTGATAGAGATTGAGTGGACACAACGAAATACATTCACGCTGCCTTACTTTAGCCACTTAATCAGGTTGAAAATGTAGCCAGAACAGGACAGTTCAGGGCAGAACATGCAGGAATTCTGGATTGCCCTCTGTTCCGGCATCTCTCTGTAGGACTGCAGGTTGAATTGAGGGAATTTACCCACTCAATTTAATGAGGAAAGTTGAATGCTAAAAGTCAGATGACTTCTCTAGTCTTTACTTCTCTCTAATACAGCAATTTTTAGTTTTTTTGTCTTATGCAGGTGAGTATCTTTTTCCAACATAAAAACTTTTCTACTGCTATGAAAAACTGCAATTTATAAATAGCTGCAGATGACCTGGGGTATGTAATGACGTTTTCAGCTTAACAGTTTTTACATGGAAACAGTCTTTGAATGTCTTCTGACATGATCTTTTAATACAGAGTTATTAATACAATAAATTCTGGTTTGAGCAAAATTAGTATCTGGAAAGAAATAATTTGTCATGGTGTAAAAACCTGTGTGTACTCAAATTTTAATGTATTGCTGAAAATGAAAATGAGAACATGAATTATTTTGACATGAATTTAGCAAGGTTGGAGATTATTCAGTAATGCAAGTGTTTCTTCTTTTTAGATTAATTTGGCCATTTTGAATTAGTAGAAAGTAGTATGTATTAGTGTGGTAAGGTGAAAATTAATGTGTTATCTCATGAAGATGGACTGAGTTACAATGTTATTCATCCTCTGCTGGAGGTTCAGACATCATAAAATCTTGCTTTCTGGAATCATTATATAAATTTTAAGTAACAACCTATCCCTGTGATGGTTATTTGAAAAGATCCTCATGAAGTGCTACAATATAGACTTCATGAATTGTCAAAGGAATATAGGAAAGTCATACACAGTCACCTAAATTAGAATTTGTTTTGTGATAATGACCCAGTTATTACAGTAATTGGTAAGTAAAACTTAACTATCCTAAGTAATCAAAACTTCATAGGACACTTAGCAATCCTAATGTGGTACAGAATTAGGTCTGTTGAGAAGTATCTGGATGCTAAGTCACCCTTTGATCCTTTTGCAAAGTGTTAATTTCTCAAAATATGTGCTGAATCCTTAGTATTTCTCTTCTTCGATGATAAGCAACGACAGAAGAAGAGTTTGGGGCATTGTGGGACAACTGTCATATTACTTATATGGACTGGTAGTGTTCCCACTTATCAGTATTTTAATATGGCAAAATTAAAAAATAAATTTGATAGTGCCATGTGTCCTGAATCTGTAGCTCTCATTTTCATTTCTATTGCATCACAAATTGAATTTTCAATTTAAAAGGAAAGGTATGGTATGGAAAATCCTAAATGCAACAACATTTCTCCTCCTTTCCCCTTCCTTCTCAGTCGTCTTCTTCCTGTACTCATTTCAGTCTCCATTCCTCATTACAGAATCACAGTCAGGAGTTTCTTTAAGTTTCATCTTCCTTTTTATATTGAAATAATTTTTGTGTTATTGTTTAATAGATGCAGATATATGCACATCACTTCATTGTACTGCAGTATGCAGCAGTATCACCATGGCCTGTTGGTGTCAGTGTGTGGCATTACTCTGCTGGTGGTTCCTCTCGTGGGCACGCATACCAAGAGCTGCTGTGGTGACCCTGTCAGGAGTATGTGGCACACCTTGTAGGACCTGCATATTATCCTGTATGTTTGGGTCTTTTTTATTATTACCAATGCACATACTTAGCATTTTTCGTTGCTTGCTGTTGTCCCTCCAGTCTGGCAATATTTCTAAGTTAGTCACTTAATTTGATCTACTTTTCTGGTCTCTAGTATGGAACAATAATGGTGCTTAACCAAATCTGTATAGCTTGCTCAACTCTGCAGTTAAAATTTTCTCAGTCATCATTGCAAAAGATAAATTAGCATTGTTTTGCTTGACCATTATATGGCATATGACAGAAGTGGCTATACCAAAGTGTGAGAATCACAATATTTCAGCTGGTGGACGCCAGGTACTCAGTACTGCCAGAAATGAATGAAATATAAATAGAAGTCATATTGAAAAAGAAAGAAAATCAGCATATCAGAAGCAAAGTTTGAAAGAAGAGTCAAACAAGTGGTATGAATGAGTATTTCTCATGAATTTGACTTGATTTTTACAATCTGAAAAGCTAGGTACTGGAGAATAACCTGTATTATAGTTCTCTATACATTAATTGTCAGCATGTAGTATACATCCTCATTTGCCATAAAGTATTTAATAATTTTTATTTTACAGGAACTTAGTGTGTCTAGTTTTTGAAAAAGAATATTAATTTCTTCTTAACTCTGTTCCCCACTTTTGCTCTTCTATTTTAGTCCCTTTTAGAGATAACGCATCCAATTACAAGATGGGGACAATGACAAAGCTAAAAGCTTTTGAGTTTAGCAGCAAAGTCTGCCTATGCCAGGCACGCATCAATTTACATGACAGTGGAAGGTCAAAAATTTCATTATTATTTGCACTGTTTATGGATTCCTTCCTAACCAATAGCTTCAAGTGCTGAACTGTAGGTCCTAGAAAATCATCTGATCTATGCGATGATTTATTAATTTGAACCACTTGATATTGCCTAAAGCTATGAAAATAGGGATATACTAAAGAACATTTTTGTAATTATTCCATTAGGAATCCCTTCAATTATTCATGTGTTTTAATCACTTGGGCATTTAACATAGTGCTAAATTATAATCATCTGATTACATACAGATTTGTATAGAGCTTTGACAATTTTCTATGCTGAAGGACGACATAGGCAAATGCAAACAAATGATTGCATCCTGAAGAAACAAATTAATCTTGACTTCACCTGCTAAAATTTAGGTGGTGTTAGAAGCGTTGTTGTAACCTCTGGAATTTGCCAGAAAATTTGATAGAATTGCTACAGAGCTGTGTTCTATATTCCTGTTTTTACACTTATAATTCCAGCTTTTTATGATGACGAAGGTTACCTTGCAAACAACCTGTGAAATGAGGGGAGGACAACATAGTGCTCTTTCCTTTAATCTGCAGAAAGTGGCATTTTTTTAAATCCAGAGATGATCATGGTAATCTTCTAATCTGACCTGCTTCAGGCAGAGGTCTTTTCACAGGAATTGGATCATGATTTATGTTTCAGATGTGATTATTATTTTTAACAAAATGAACCAATAAAGGGATCTCCAAGCATATTTAATTACTTTAAAATTTTATCTTATTTTTCAGATTTGTCTAGTTCGAGTTTTCAGCTTGTCAGTCATAATTGCTCCATGTCCATCAGCCTGAAAAGCTTTCCATATTCAGATCTCTTTGCCACTGATGAGTGTCTTCACAGAGAGATGTAGTAATCCCTTTATTTCTTTTACTTTGCAGTCATTCTTTGAAGTTACTCCTCTGTTTTCTGATCTCTTTGGAAGTTTGCACTCTAAACCAGAATGCTCGTCTGAGGGGTTGAGGGTTTTGTTTCTTTGAAGAAAGATAAAGTCTCTCTATTCTTTGCTCCTAGAAGTGTGGTTTTGCATTTTGCTGAACTGAAAAAAAAAAAAAAAATTCTGAGTTTATCCTGTAACAATAAAATGTTCTTCTGGTTATTTATTCCATCAATCTTCATATTTCTCCACCTCAGCAGTTAATAGCATCTTTTAAATTGCTGATAAAATAACTGACAAGTTGGACCAAGAGCCAGTCCCTTCTCCATTCATAGATGTATTCTCATTAATGAGCGACCCCTGCCACTCATGTTTGATAGCATCTTACCTACGACAGAGTAAAACAGTGAACAGAGACATAGCTGAAAGACGTGAAAACTGGTGGATATCATAGAATAATTGAACGGCCTGGCTTGGAAGGGATCCTGAAGATCATCTAGTTCCAAGCCCTCTGCCACGGATCACACTACTAACAGCAGAGCATGTAGCTAAGGTGCTATGTCAGACATTTTTATGTCACTTGATTGAGAAGACACATAAAAATACCCGTGTCTAAGACAGATAACATTTATAACTTGCTGGTATCTTCTCAGGCTCCTTGGGTTCATAAAAAACTAAGTGTTTGTTACTCAGCTGTCAAAATGTGCAGTTTCTGATTATAAAGTTTATTATAATTCGTCCAAGATGAACAGTCTCCAGCTCTGCTGCCTTCATAAGCACTATAGAAATACGTGAAATTTCACCTTTTTTATCCTTTATTAGCACAATCGAACTCCAGACTCACTTTTTGAAATATAATTTTGTTTTATGTATGTATTTGTCCAAAGAGGAAAATGAGAAATTATAATTCTTTTTCATTAACAATGAGAAATAACTGAGTTTTCTCTCATTTAATAAATATAGAAAAAAAGGAGACTTCTCTTTGTTTTTCAAATATGTCTTCCAAATTATATGAAATCTGCTCCATTGCAGAAGTGTGAGACTATTAAATTACAGCTTTTGTGTTTCTTTCCTGCAGTACTACTCTGCGGTAACAACACAATATGGAGATTCCTTAGAGTTTACTAGTTCACTACAAAGTGACAACTTTGATTTTCTGACAGTGGTGGAAGTTTGCACAGTGCTTTCAGTCACCAGGAAGTGTTAGAATAAGGCATGCTGTTGATGAATCTGTTTCTGTAGTTTCCAAGTACCCTGTATCACTGTTCCCATTGCGTATTTCACTGTAACACTGTAAATGCACTGTCACTGTGCTACCTGGACAGGCATAATCAAAGATAGCACCATGCCTTGAATACTCACGAATGCCAGTCTTTGAATTTTAAATAGTGCTGGCCTGCTAAACCACTTTAAAAAGATGTTTCCCCCCCGCCCAAGCAATACAATAATCAGATTTTCCCTGACGTGATCTTATGTAAATGTATCACTAGATTAAGTCCCATGCTAATAAAGTTCTTTCTGTAATGAAAAGTTCTGTTTCAGTATTTCAAGATCATTTTGAGGAAGAAAAAGCTCTCAGGTGTTCCAGTTATGGGAATTCCGGAAAGTGCTGGCAACTTCAGCTCTTCTGTGCTGTACAATTTGGTTACCCTGTGCCCTCGAGGAAATTTTAGGTGGCTAGAAGTATGAAAACACAGTCTTATGCAAGTGTGTAAGTGCATTTATGTAAGTGCATAAGTGTACACTTACATAAGTATGTAAGACAGTGTTTCTGTACTTAAGTTTAAAAAAAAAAAATTCTTCTGTGTGTTTCTGAGATAGAGATTAATAAATTGATGAGGAACTCCTAGCTCCTATGGCACACTTTTATCCACACATTTAGTACGCATAAAGATCATTAGGCTCTTGTAGGAAATCAATAGCTAGAACCTGGCTATTAAAGGGTCTTTCTTTAGCTGCTGATATTCTGTGTGCTAATTACGGAGGAAAGATGTCTCTTTTAATGGTAAACCTGTAGTTGTTATTTGTTTGGTGACTCAATTTGTGTGTTTTCTGTTCATTTTCTCTGAGAAACTGCAGCCACAAAAGACACTACAAATAGAAGTTTTTGTAAAGAACTGCCTTATTGTTCTCTCCAATTAGACCAAGCATTTAGAAGTAAAAAACATTAGATGTGGTTGTTCCAGGGGAAGACTAAAGGTGTTGATCTCATACAGCACTAGTGCTTTCCCTGTTCTGTGACAAAACAGATTTCTGTTCCCATTGCTGTCAGGCACATTCACAACACACACTAAACCTTTATAAAGTAATAATTTTAAATGTTATGGGTGGCCCAAATGATTAGTGGTAGGGGCACTCAGCCTACCTGATGCTGGTTCAGCTTGAACCTAAATTGCAAGTATTGATCAGCTTGGCCTGTAGATATTTAGAAACAACTGGAATGCTTTTCCTAATGTCCATGGCACACGCAACTATTTTTGATCACTGTGCATGCTGTCTAATGTAGTGAAGGCTAAACACTGCTAGACAGTCCTGGAAGTAGAGGAAGCTACTACGCCTTTCTGAAGAGACAGTTTTAACTTGCTGTCTGTTAACAGATACAATAATTCAGGTAAATTATTGACATGAGGCAGCAAAAACTTGTCACTTAGTAATTGAACTTACTAAATGGTAATGTGATTAAATACTGTATATAGAATGTACTTACCCAAAAATTGCATAAAAAGGCTCCTCCTACTACATTTTTAAATAATAAACGACCTCCTTGCTTGCCAACATTTTTTCTGCTTCCTGAGTTCCTCTCATCTTACCACAACGTGAATTTCAATGTGCTATAATTTTTGGTCTCGCCCCAGGACCATTGAGGAAGAAATCATAGATAGAAAAAAGATAAAATAGTTTCAAATGATAATTTTTCAGTGTATGATAGTCACCAGGGTGTGATCTTGGAAAATGCTGGACACTACATGGCTCTCTTATCCACTGTAAGATCTGGAAGTGCTCAGCATGTCACAAAATCAAACCTTATCATGTGACTTCAATATAGTGCAGTTGATTATATTATGAATTTATACTCTCTCAACCTCTGTCCAATCTTTGAGGCTGTTTGTATCTCGGAAAATAGAAATTATTTGCAAACAGTTTCATAAGAATAAAGTTTTATAAGAACTTTTTCTATGAAAGCCTGCATTGAAATTCAGAAATTTCTGCTACTTTTATTTCATCTACTTCGTAACTTTGTTCTCTTTGCATGTGTATCCAAATACACGCACCTTTAAATTCTATCTGGAAATATATTTTCTTTTATCTTCTATCTCATTTTCCCTGAGATGTTTATAGTTTTTTTGCTGAGCATAAGGTAACAAGCATGAAATTAATGACCTTATAATTTTCAACGTGATCTTATTTAGTACAACATTATGTGGCAGCCTAAAAAAGCAAGTTTGTATCCAAGCTGCATTGTTTTCTCTGAATTTGGAAGGGCATTTAAAAGTTTAACTGATACTTCATCAGGGATTCAAGTGACGAATATGTTCATACTGATTCATGGATACTGTCTCCAAGCAATGTATATATCCCTGGTAAATGAGGCTTCTGTGTCTTTTTGGAGGAAATGTATGAGTTATGTTCTACTGAAATATGAAATCATAAAACTTCTCCCGGTTTATAATCAATTTTATTCAAAACTAAAACAAAATATCAGACCTTTTTGACTTCCCTTCCCAAGCATGTTGTGCAGCAGCATTCTTCTACTTCTTCACACTCCAGTGACCGTATTATGGATAAATACTTCTCATGGTCAAATAAATTTTTAGAAGCTTCTCATTTCAGCTAGTCACTTAGTTGCTCAGCTGCACCCCTTTTCCTCTCTCTTCTTTAACCATTTAAAGGACTGTATCTATCAACACGGCATTATAGCATCTGAAATCATTCAGATTTTGTTCCTGTTCTTCAGTGAATAAAAGCAATGATGATTGTTTTGTAGCAGTAAGGAACTCATTTTGTAGATGATTTATTACAACATTTTCTTATTCTAAGCTGTTTATGTCTGAAAATACCTTGGATTAAGGAGAGCATAAGGAGCTTAGAAAAAATAATTTCAGATTCTAGTAATAAATTGTTTCTATAAACAAGGAGGTAAAAAAAAGGGGTCACGGAAATGTTTTGCAGTTGTTCAGTTAGCTTCATTTGTTAGGGCTGCCCCATCTGCAGGTCAGTATCTGATAAGCAGCTTTTTTTGAGGTAGGAGTTGATGGTGATGAGCCCTTTCCTGTTACGAGTGCTGTGTTACTAATAAGTGTTTTTCACTGCTTCCAAAACTACTTAGGTCTTCATAAGTAAGTCACAATCCCTGTGAGGTTTACTGCATATGTTCTTAATTCTGTGGCATTATAAAAAATTAGTTAAATGAATATGTGAGAATTGAACATATTTTCTCTGTCCTGTACTGGGTGATCTATATGTATGGAAAAAAGAAAAATTATTTATGTGTCCTGGACAAATTTATTCTTGTTGCTTTTTGAAAACTCTGTGCCACAAAATAAGGATGGACAGTTTGTTTCATGTTTCTTTAGGTATAAATGATATGTAAATGATAAAGATCCACAGAGAAAGGAAATTCCAGTTTGTTTCTAGGTATATTTTGACAAATATTGGGCTAATTAGGAGCCTGAGCAAAAGCGAAATGAAGCACTCTCCAAAGCAGTGATCATCATCTGAAATGGAGTTCTGATAGTTATGAGTTAACTGGGAGTCTTCTGCTATTTATGTCGATGCTTTTGAGCACAGTAGATGTAGAGTCATAAATGAAGTCAAGGCAGTTGCAGGAAGGGGGTCTATCCAGTCCATATAATAAACTCGAGACCAGTTTAAAAATTAATACCTCTTACTGTTATGAAGCAAAGCATATGCTTTATATGTTATAGAATACTGTTTACAATTTTATCATTACTATAAAGCACAAAATATGATTAATACTGCTACTGATAAATAAGGTCACTTGTAAAACCTGTAAAAACAACAATTATGACATGAAAGTCCTCTGGCACAGCGAAGGAGCTCTGTGAAATTCCCACCCACAAATGTTTGCTCTTGGTGATGTTGCTCATTTTTGATGCAGTCAGTTAGTTGTTGCAGGTATCACAAGGTGTTCCTGTGACCCACACAGCACTGTGAGATAACATGTGTGAACACGGATGTTTTCCTTCTAAGCCAGGCAACCTGAATGTAACCTGAAATCAATTATTCACCTGTGCTGTCCCATAAAAATGTTCAGAGTTAAAAAACCAAAAGAATTCTGGAGCAGTCTGCCCCACTATTACTATTTCTTTTTTTTTCTCCTCATTTACAATACAGAGATTCACCATGCATGAACAGGCAAGACCTGTAGACATGTTATACATAAAGGAGGATGACCTTTATGAGCTGAGAACAGAACAAAGAGTAGTTTCCCCTATACTTGTGGAGTATTTTCAAATGCTTCCCACAGACTTTCCAGAGAGACTAGCACTGCTCAACTCTTCACTATATTCTAGACAAATTAAAATTTACCTGTTTTAATTGGTGAAAGTAGAACCCCAAATTTTAGTCAATATTGAAGCATACAGGAAGCTTTTGTTACGTGGTATTTATCCAGCCTTTTTTTTTTTTTTTTTGCCTATAAATAGACAAACAAATGATGAAAAGGATAAAAAGATGTAAATGAAGTTCAAGTTAATGAAACAGCAAAACCTTAGAGAGCACTATACAGTGGGAGTAAATAAATAGCTGCTATATTTTTGCTTCTCATCTTTTTCTGTTCCATTTTTCATTCTACAGAAAGAGAATGAAATTTTCCTTTCCACTCACAAATCCTTTCCTTCATCTATCAGAATCGAGTATCATAAAATACTATTGAAAATTGCCTCTACTGAGAAAAACAAAATCAAAGCAAACCCTTCTTTTTTCTCTGAAGCATCTCATTGTAATATTCCTTAATATGTCAGCAGTCACCCACACATTCATCCAGAACTGGATTCTGTAAGCATGCCCTATTTTTCAGTATTCATTTCACAACTTATAGCTGCAATCTCTAGTGGCCCAAAGTTTTCAGCAGCCATCACTGGTTTAATCTAGCTTTGTTGAAGTTAAAAGATTTCTTTCTTCCAGGCCCTTATAAGAATACACAGTCATCAGCAAAAGTTCTTGAAATACTTGTGCTAGAGTAGTCAGCTAATGCAACCAGACAGTTCTGTAAAGATTCCCTCCCAAATCTCATCTAGATTGCCAGTTTTGACTGTTTCAGCTGGAATATTCCTGAGGTATTTCTCACTCTGTAATGATTCCTCTGCTCTTTCCAGCTGCTATTTCACTATTGAGGGAAGAATTATATAGTTTTCCATGAATCCATATAAAGTTCATATTCATTTTTCTGAAGAGCAAATCTGATCAAGCAATATTAAGACAACCTGTATACACCCATGGACATGTACACCCAGCTAGGAGACATTTCCTTGTAGTTCAAAAAAGTATTGCTTAAAATATCTGTAGCTATGTGGCATCACACAGCTCTTATATGATTCATCAGCTTGTGACTTTCTGGAGTTTTTGGCTTGTATGATTTAGATCACTCATAAAAATAGTTATTTAACCATTAATAGGAAATAACAAATTTTATACAAAAAACCAGCCTTGCTTTTGGGTGTAACTGAATACAGACAAAACCCAATAATATGAAATAATGAAAACCTGTTTTTTTGGGCAGTTCTTGTCTCTGTGCACTGTTAGAGCTGCAGTAAACAGTTTGCCTTTCCTGACTTGCATGTGCTCAGGAAGATTTCAGGGTCTTGGTTCCTGCTGCAGTAACATGTAAGGGTTCAGACCAGAGGTATTTCGTGTTGCTTGCAGATGGTTGCTCCACATTTGCCTTGTTGTTGGTACTCCCCCTAGTGCATAGGCCTGTTTATTTTCTTTCTGACCTGTTTTACTACTCACTCCCAGTTGTAAGATCTCCCCATTCCCAGATTCTGAAGTTGCTCAGGTTCTGTAGAGTGCTCTTTAAATTCCTTTTTCATTTCACCTAAATTATGAAATGATTCAATGTATTTTGGGAAAGGAAGGATCCTGTGCAGCCTGGATTGATACACTTTTCACACATGCTAGTCTCATATTAATTACAATTTGACCAGTTTTTCTCTAACACTGTGTGTAATATATTTTTTACAGTCCTTGGGTTTTTAAATGTGGAATTCTCTGTCAATCCATTTCCTTTTCTCAAAGTCAGAGTACATGATCTGAAGAGGAGAAGGAGGTAAATCAAATACATAGCTTCAGAAGAGTGATGTTAGTTCGTTTTATAAATCATTATTATGATTATATGAAGTACAGCTTCATTTGTTTGAAAAAATTCAGTGGTACCTTGAAATTTAGTGTTCTACAGCTTAAGCTTTTTTTAAACTTGCTACAATATTATAGCATGATGATTAGTACTGCAATGAACTTCTGATTTATGTATAATTCTATTGTAGAAGAAAATTGCTTTGGGCTTCATTAAGGTTTGAAGTAAGGAAACAGATACAGTGCAATCTGAACATCTTGACATCTTCTGAACCAATTTTAGAAAAAATACTTCCTTCTAGAGATTTATCTCAAGTGAATCTCTTCATATCATGGCTAATAAGACATGGTTTTCAGGTGCATAGAACCAAACCCTGAATATTTCAGCAAGGATTCTACCTCTCCATTCCCTCTTGAGCAGTGTTACTGAATTTGTGCTTTTATACATCCCACCTCTGGCAAAACTTCTCTGTATTCTTGTACCTCCTGAAGACTTTATTCGAATATTAGTGTGGGAGCATATCCAATAACCCTCTCCCAGTGCATGTAAACAGTTGCTCCATGTCTAGGCAGTGCACATTCCTGTTTATTATCCCATCATGGGAATCGTTCTCCCAGAGGCTTGTCTCAGCTCCTGTGTCTGGTTCCACGTTCACACTCCCTATGGATTAATGAATCTCTGAGAGGAGACCCTATAAGAAGTGTGACAGAATGTGTTGTGAGAGCTGGCCTTTGAGCTGGAACATCAAGGATTTTATAGCTGACTGTTACATGGGCAGGCAGTTTCTCTGAAGGTTTATATCCAGAAAACTTGAACCTGAATTGCTTTAACAACAATTTCAAGTTTTAGCTGTTTGAAGCTATACTACATGATGCTACATTCCAG
Source organism: Eulacestoma nigropectus (assembly GCA_013397775.1). Classification (NCBI taxonomy): domain Eukaryota; kingdom Metazoa; phylum Chordata; class Aves; order Passeriformes; genus Eulacestoma; species Eulacestoma nigropectus. Next base: position 115,321 of record VZTE01004409.1, read on the forward strand.
TGCTCATGGGCATAGGATTGGTTTTCTCTTTGCACTGGACAGGAACAATATAGATGTGTTCCACCAGAGAAGATGGGTGACTTTCTGCAGACACCTTGCACAGACTGATCAGAAGAGAACCACCAGTGTTCAAAGGGATGAACTCTTAATTTCTAGAGTACATTAGTTTCATTCAAAAATGGGATGTAGGAATAGTTGAGAGCATTCTCTTTTAAAAATAGCTATTATTTCTATGTAATAACCAGCACTTAGGTTTTGTTCTTGCAAATCAAAATTCTGTTCCAGTAATCATCTGGAAATCCAGACTGAATAATCTCATGAAAATATATTTCTTAGCACAGTAAACACCAATTTAAAATTGATATTTATTCTCAGAATGCCATTTTTAAAGATATAAGATAAAAGACCTGTGAAATATGCTTAAACTGGAAGAAGTTTTTCTGCTGAAGTTTCAGAAGTTTCAGAAACTCTGTTACCATATTGAAATTCAGTTTACTTTGGTAGTGGTTTGTGATGGGAATACAGCCATGTCTGGAGTGCTGTGTCATGCTAAGAACTCAAAGGACCTTATACCAGCAAGAATTGTTCCAACAGTGCAGATTCAAGCGTTGTTCAGTTCTAAATAGCAGTGGGTCTGAAATATCTCCCTAGATGTGAATCTGAATGAAAGTGCTTCTCTTTACTTTGGCAGCCTAAAAACCAGTTGTTAAGGATGGTGCTTCTCTGTTGTTATGGACAGAGTTAACTGACAGCTTTTTCCTTACAGCTGATTGATAGGGTGTTTCCAGAGGTGGAATTAGTGTCCTAGCCTTTGTGGACAGACCTGAGATGTCTCCAGTTGTTATAGACAGGTGTGGGGTTTTGTGTGTGACATTTTGCACAAAGCAACATACTTCAGCTGTAGTTTAAATGTCCGCAGGAAACTTCACATACATAAAAGTTGCAAATGTATGTAATTGGCATGAATGTTAATTCAGTTCAAAGGGAAGCTGACTGATTAAAAAAAACTTTGAGTTCCAGTATCTTATAGAAAATAAATTGCAGAAAATGGAAACTTGTTCGTTTGCATCCTTTGATTGTTTTGCATAATCAGTAGGAACTCCTGATGGAAGTGCAGGCAGTGAGGTGCTGTGTTCCATTCTGCTTGCTTTCTTTAGGAAGCAGTAAATTTACAATTGAAAAGTCAGCTTTGTTTATCAAACTCTGGTGTGTACTGTGCCAATTTGGTTTTTTTTCCTTTGGCTCTTTCCTACCTTTTGCCTTTAGAAATTGTGTGTTAGATGCAGACCATGTGTGAGAGCACAGTGTGAGGGGAAAAAGAGGGGGGTGAAAAAGGGACCACTTTGGTGTCCTGCCACAGGCTGGGCACAGCTTCTGTTTGTAATCAGAGTGGCTCCCCTGGTGCAGTCTATGGCTGCTTGGCAAAGGGCTGCTGTGGCTGTCAGTGTGTGTGTGTCCTCAGCAGCATCTCCTCGGCATCTCAGGCTGGAGCTCGCTGAAGAGCGAACAGGAATGCTGCTTAAGACTCGTGTGACCTTGGAGTAGCACCAAAGCCCTGGAACGCTGGGTAGGTTCCTTTTCTTCGGTTTGTAGCCACCGAGTAGAGCTTTGGTTAGGTCCTAGTCGGTGTTGGTTGTTGCTAATGGCCTCTGGCTTCTTCAAAGTGTCAGTCTACAAAGAAAAATAACGTCATGTAGAAATTTATTGGTCTGCCTCTGTGAATGAGAAGGTAGTGTAGAGAAATGGTCCCCAAGCGTGCAACTGCCTTTAAGTGGCTCAGCTGCTTTTCTGAATTTGAGTGACAGTGGCATTAAGGCAGCACAGAATCCCAACTATTCATCTTTTCTGGGTAGAGCAGCTGTCTTTCAGTAACAGCTAGAAGAATGCAGCTCTCCTCTATGACACTGATGTAAGGCAAGCTAAGATAGGAAGGATAATAGGTTCATGCATAGAGGATTACATTATTTCCTTTACCTAAGCAACTGATTAAGGTAAGAGGTAAATATTTATTTACCATCTAGAGATATTGTATAATTTATATCATTTCAGTCAAAATCAGAGTTTTAACAAGTAGATAAAATCTGATTTTACCCCATCTGTATATTTTACAAATACATTAATGTTCCAGATAAATAATTAAAAGCAAAAGAATATTAATACACTAGTTCCACTTAATTAATACTAGGAATGTATGAGCTGAGAAAAATGGCTAATGAAATTCCAGATCTTTTCCCTTTATCCCCAGTCCATCTCCTCTCTTCTCCCCCCATCTCCCTTACCCATAGTCGTTGGATTTAAGTTGTGTATATATCCTGCAGGAAAACTAAAGGTTAAGTTTTTGTTTAGGATGGAAGTGTTAGCCCCTGAAAAGAAAACACATGGAGAGAATGAAGATTTGCAACAGTATCCTCAGAAGGCTGCAAGCTGTAAGAAAATGCTTAGAAATTGCTGCTTGATAAAGCGTATTTTTGCCTGGAAAAGTTTGAGCTCTAAAGGTACCTTTTCTATTGAAAATTTTAGTGTGGGAGAAACTGTTGTCCTTCCAAGAATTCTGAATTTTTGATACAATAGTATTACTGAATTTAACATCAGTCAAGTTACAGGTACAAAAAGTCTCTGCTGTCTTGAATCTATCGTGCAAAGAGATTAAAAATGGTACAGCTTTGATTGAAGTGCTTTATCATAATGTGATAAAAATAATTGTACTGCATGAGTATTCATTTTGTAGCACATAAAAATACATGGTCTGCAGAAAAAAAAATCCTTCAGTCAGAAGATAAATGAGTAAATGAAAAACCCCAGAAATTAGATGTATCAATTTATCAGGGCCCAACCCAAAATTCTGTTTTGATGAGTAAAACCTCCTTTCATTGTTATCAGAGTATATTTGCATGGAAATTACCTGATCAATCCCTTTGTCTTTGAGGAAAAGGAGAAAGGTAACATTCTGTCACTTTTACACATAACGATGTTATGTAATGTATTTATTAATAAATACTGAAAGAAATTCTTTTTAAATTGGAAGTTGGCTATGAAATATCTCACCGTTGAAAGCTGAACTCTTTTATGAATAATAAATTAAACAGCAACCATCCTGAAACGATGGTTTATCTGCTTCACATTATTTCCCTCAGGAACATACAAACAGTTAAGAATTTTATTCAGCACAGATTCCTCTTTTTACCATTGTATTTTTACTTTGCAACATTATGTAGAAACAGAAGAAAAAACACTGCCCCAAACAATTCTTTTGCATTTTGGCAGCATTTTTCATTCCCTTGTATACAGTTTATGACAGAAAAAACCAACCAAACAAAAACCAAACCAAGTCCTCAGTATATTCAATTTGTGTCAAACAGAATGGAAAAAAATGCATATAATTGCTTTGTCATGAATAGCTAAGTCACCATAACCTGAGTGTGTGATATGTTACTTTATTTACACATTTACTTTAAAGGCTATGCTCTACTAGCTTAGTTGCATTTTTTAGAAACAATGTTCTGGTTAAATGTAACCTATCTCTGGTTTGAAACTGCACTGATCTCTGCATTGTCCAAGTAAATAAGTGCTTCATATGCCTTTTAATCTAAGCACAAACATTTAGCTATTCTCAGCCACTCAGTTTTAAAGCTTTAAGTTAATAATTCCAACAAATGGCTGCGTTAATCACATGCATGCTATGGTTTCCTAAATACATGTTTGATTTCCTATTATTGTATCAGCTTGTACCTATAATTTGCTGCACTTTCTTTTTTTTTTTTTTGTGTTGTTACTGGAGCTAATGAGGCAAAAATAGTTTTTCTGTAACTCTTTCAGAACACTCATCCTTTTGTTCATGTGAAGTTTTAGAATTTTTTTCATTGGATTATTTATCATCAGTCTCAGTAGCTTGAAGCAATCACCTTTCTAGAAATGAGGTGAATATAAAGCAAATTGCATTGAATTTTATAGGTCTGATTCTTCAGTATCTTCAAGCTGGCTAATAATTTACACCTTCGAAAAGGGTCTTAAAACAGTCAATGGGTGATGATAGAATTAAGGATTTATTTTGGTAAAGTGAATTAGCAGACAGATGAATCACTGTAAAATCGGGCTCAATTAAGTTACTCTGAGCTACTCCAACAGGGACAAAATCAGAATCTGACACATAGTTAACTCAAAATGAAGCTATTATTTTTGCATTATGTAGAACCAAATGAAAGACAGCATATTCCCATAGGGATACCTTTACAAGAAGCTTTGAATATTTATCAGGATCACGAAGACAGACATCCTGATGTACTTTCGTCAGTACTATGCTGTTGTCCAAGGTGACCTCACTGGCCAAATTTTGTTAGACTGCAATAATATAGCATTCCTAGTACTCATGACAGTGCTGTAGGGACTAAGAGCATGTGCATACAGAGCTACTTGCTCAATACCTACTGTTTTCTGTTGGAAGAATGAAAGTGGGTTTCGAAATCATATTCTGGTAGCTCGTTCCCACTTAGATATTCTTTTACACAAATCAGCTTTCCCATTGGTTATCTTAAGCTAACTTACACCGGTAAAGTATAAAAATACTCATTAGGCAGTTGAGGCTTGCAGTTTAGTATTTAAAAAACAACTCAATTTTTTTGTTCATATTTCTAAAAAATCATGGTAACTCTAAATACCAAATTATTTGGTAATTCATTGCCCTCGAAACAAACAGTTTGCAGCTGGAAATGCTGGAAAGTAATGGATATTTTATCTTTCTTTTAAAACAGTTACTGTTTCTCCTCTACAATTAATTTTTCATGTTTTAGTTTATTTGTATGATCTTGCAGCTGAGTTTGTCAACATATTTTAGCTTCACAGAATTAATTATTCTTTCAGAGACAATTTCCATTTATGAATTTGGAGCAGGAAAATAAATATTTGATTTACTGCGATGTTGGGATGATTTAACTCTATTTTCAGAATGGAAAATCTTCACTCTTAGGATAAAATTTTAGAATATCCTCACACTGGGAATGTCTTCCTGCTCTTCCTGTTTCAAAATCTAGGAATAAGAAGAATGTTATACCATAAGTACTGGAAAGATAATTATACTCAACCCTTTTTGATGCATTATTTGAACAGCATGGATTCAATGCACGAGTGCATCCTCAATAGGATGATCAAGAGAATTTAAAAAAAAAGTACCTTATTGTATTTCAAAGAAAATATATTGAATAACATGGTTGTCAATGGGAAACGTTTCCATACTAAACCCAGTATTTTAATCAATGCTCAAGGCTTGGTAATTTGACTAATTCCATCAGACATTCGTTTCAGAGAGCAGCTATCTTGTAGCTGAGGCCAGAGGAACAGACTATGAGAGCGCCAGGAATGCATCAGTGAGAGCTTGATACTGCAGTAAACTCTGAGCCCAAGTTTAAAGGATGTCTTGAAAATCTTCCAATTTCAAATGCTCACTTTCAAAAATGGGCAGGCCTGAAGTATCCCCTCACTAAAGTGGCAGCCTCCTCAGCTAACCTAGGGCAGTTATGAGTCTTTCATGATCATTCTGTGCCATGAATATACATTTGCTGCAGATTTTATAAAATGCAAATGAGAGACACCAAGAGGACAACGAGTTTTCTGTCGTGATGATAAATTTGGAGGCATTGTACTGCTGACTCTGCATTTCATACTGCTAAAAATATTATACATGATCAACGTTTATTTATGTTTTTTACATTGTTTGCATTTCCTCATATCACATATTTATGAGATGAGATATGAGTGCTTTAAGAATAATCCCAAGCTGTCAATCACTGTGTGTGTTTTTCCCTGTCAAATAGTACATTTGACAAAGTATGTAAGGAAAAAATAGCCCAGGTTGTTTCAGAGCTAGTTAAAATTCTGCTTTGCCTAGGATATCTCATGCTGCCTCAGACCTTGGATAGCTCAAAAAATTCCTGCTGAACATTGTCAGAGCCAGATTTTTAAATATGGTCTTCGTGTGAACAGGGTAGTAGTTTGTCTCCTGTGACCCATTTGCCTTTGCTTGTCTTATGCAAATAAGTTGACCATTGCTTTCAAATCTAGTCACATCTCATGGTCTCTCAAAGACCATGAAAAACTTCTCCTCCTAGTTGTTAAAATTAACAAAAACCTCTTTTCATATAGGATAGGCATACTTTGGGCTGAAATATTTTTTCAGTTTCTCTCAGCATTACTTCCTGTGTGCTTTTCTATTGAGCAGTGAAGTGATGAGGCAAAGACAACATGTAAGGTAGAAAGTGATGACATCTGGTTTACCTACAGGGTTTGCATTCCACTATCAAAGCCCTCAACTGCCTTAATTAGAAACTATCATGACTCATGCAACAGGATTTTTTTCCTAACTTGATTACTGAAGCAAAAACATCTTTTTTGTTTGCTTGTGCATGGAGTGATAGTTCCTAAAATCTGCCTGGTTCTAGTCAACCTTTCCTACAGGAAAAATATGAAATAAATGGTGTAGATAAAAGTGTCAGAAAACAACAATAAATAATAGATATTCAGTGTCAGAAATACCATATACTCCTGACCTCATTCCCTTCTCCCAGCAGCTACTCTTTACTAACAGTCCTCTCCTACAGGATTGCTGATACACAGATCTTAACTTGTCCAGTAATTGAATTTTTATGGCCTGTCAGATGTGTCATTTTTCACTTCATGTCACTTCAAACTACATCCTGTAGTTTTTATGGGTCTTTTTCCCCTCAGCTTTCTCACAGATACTTTGAGCATTGTTTGGTTTCCGTTAAAATTGCAGATTTACATGAAAGGACCTTTTTATGGGCACTAGGAAATATTTGTCCTATGTGCCTATAGAACTGCAACTCACATGGCTTTGCAATTTTGAGTCTGAAAGCCTCTAAGAGAAAAAAAGAGGAGGAGGAGGGAGAGGGCAGAAAAAGAAGGAGGAATTGAGGAAGGGAGAGAGAAGTTGTGGAGGGACCGAGGACTGAGTTCCTTGCCGAACCCACTTCTCCTTTCCATTCTAGATGGTCAACATTTAAATAATTAGATCATAACCCTATGCAATATTTCCTGAATGCTGAAAAAGGAGGCTTTGCAGTCTATTACTGCATGTATTAATGACTGAAGAGATTAACATATCTGAGATTTTATGCTCTGAACACAAAAAACTTGGAAATCCATTTAAAAATTGAACCTTTAATGGTTTTAGGCAATACAGAAATCTTTATTTTGTAAAAACTACAAAAAGAAATTTACTTGAGAATTCAAAACAAGCAATGATTAACCCACTTCATCGACTTGAAATATTTATTATAATATTTTACAATAGGATGCTGCTGCTCTTGGTGTACATATTAATCTTAAGTAAGTTTGCTACCCAGAACTTAGACCCAGGAAAACTTACAGGGCAAAAAGCTTATGCACTTTGTGTCTTTGAATGATTTTTTTTCATAATTAATGAACATTGCTCAATTATTTTGGGTATTTCTTTAATTACAATGAACTGTAAATTAGCACTGTTTTCTTATTTGGTTCTAATAAGTCAAGGTTTCATGTTGCCTTATACCTTCTGGCTCTCTATGTAAATGATTCATTTTACGTTATGAAAGTTTTACCTTCTGAATAAATATTGAATACATTTATATACATATTTTTTCAACTCACTGAACTGGATGGAAAATGTGGATATACTCCATTTAAATGTAATAGTGTTGTTAAGTGGACATTTTTATTTATTTCAAATTTTTTCCTTGAAACCAACATAGGATTCTATTCTTAGCTAAATAATTCTTCACATTAGAATAAAGATATAGTTGTCTGTATTTAGTAGGTATGAAAAAACTGTTTTAAAAATGCTAAGAAAAGGAAAAAAAGATGAATCTATTTTTAATATTTTTTCTTTTGCTTTACTCTAAAGCCTGTTCACCCATTATAATCTCAGACAAAGAAGTATTAAGTTACCTGGCAGAAAGGGGCATCTTGTAGTTTTTTTCCCTTCTTGCCAAATGCTAACCCCGAAAGACAAATCATGGCAATAAAATTAGAGGCTCTCCCCGGTGGACATAATTTTCTTTTAAATTTGTAGCACAGAGAGATCTAATTTCCATAAGACTTCTAATACTCTCTTCAGGGCAGCAGTAATAGTTAATGTCACAAATTAACAGGAAAGTGTACTATTCAGGAATTCTTGCTGCCTTTCAGATCATTAAAATGGGTATTGGAAAAACATTGATTCTCACAATTTAGAATCATTCCAGGTGATTAATGTTTTGAAAAGGGGTTTTACTGTGTGTTTGTGTATAAACTTGTTAAATGGAGTAGTGCATATGGCTAATGAAAATGTGCAGCTCTGACACACACTTTTGTACATATAAAATTCAGTCGCATCATTTTTGGATTGAGAATATTCAATAATCACTCTCCTATATTTCTCATAAGAAACACCCCATGAACATATATCTTATGAAGCTTTTAATTCTTCTTAAAGTTTTAAAATTAATAGCTAGAGGCCACAGTGATTACAAAAAATCTTGCAGCTTTACTCTGTACTTACAAGGCTTTTAAACATTCCCGAATTTTAAAATAAAGTGGTCGAACTCTTGCAATAACCACTAGTTTACAGTCTGGGGAGAATTCATACATGCATCTTCAGAGCCCTTGAAACAGTTATTAGTGCCTATAAAAGTAAATATTATCCATAACTAAGTTTTTAAAGATGCTTAATACAAAGATAGCAAGTTGCAAAGTGCAGATCATGGAGTCAGTTCTTCTTAGAGTGAATGTGCCTGTAATGTAAGCAGAATGATATTTTGTGGAAATCAGATTTCCTTAGGGTTTGACATTCAAAGGATAAAACATGCTCCACAGTTAACCCCTGAGAAATAAGGCTCAGAAAGATGTGGGTGTATCACTTAATGGAGTTTCTGCCTTATGTTTCCCTGGATATATAAACGTTACACAACGAGGTCTGTTTCTCCTTTTCTCTTGGAGGTTTATTTCCTTCGTGTCAGAATGGATTTTTACGGTCTCCTGCAATTGCCACCCTTCTAATTCTGGCATTGCCATTATCAGGAGGGCCGGGATGCTGTAAGATGAAGCCTTAACTCATGGCAGATTGCTGCCGAAAAGCTCTGCGTTTGCGCAACAGCACCTTGAACTCATGAGCTTTTTTGCTCTGTCTTTCTCTTTTTACTGACCAGTATTAGCACGAAGCAGTTTGCATAAGCGTCCTAAGAATGCACAATTTTAAATTAGCTCTAATTAAGAGCTATGAACAGACCCTTTTTATTAAGCATTTAGTTTTTGATTAACCATTGCAAATGTGTGTTTTCTTTTCATATAAAAAGCATGAGGAACCATCAAGCTGACTGGAACCTTTCCAGGAATGTCACTCTGGACTCTACATAATGAAATTTTATTTTTCGATTGAGATCATTAATCCTGCTTATCCTACTTATTGCCAATGATCACCTTATTGTTCAATCAGTTTAAACTACTAAAATACAATCCTACCATCTTCTTGAATTAGGCTGAAGAATGTAAGGAATAGCTGATTAACTACTTTTTAATCAGCTAGGTATACCAGAAATATAATTGTTTCTCTAATTCTTCTTGTTTCTCTAGCGAAATTGGAGTTACTGCTTCAATACTATGCAGATATTTCAAAATTATCCATTGCAGTATAGTATAGAAATTATATTCCCTGAACATGAAAGCAATCTATGAAGTTCTGACCTCTCTATTGGAGAATCTGATGTCTAATTTTGCTTCCCCATATTTTCCTTCTTTTTTACGCAAAGGTCGGTGTCCCATTTTTAGAAAGAAAAAAAAAGAAATGTTGCTAAAATATTGAAAGTCTATTACATAAAAATCAAGTTCTAGCAGTCAAAGGTTTGGAATACAATAAATGGTAGAGGTTCACTACTTTTGGAAACTTAAATATATCCTTTAAGAAACCAATATGTATTCCTATTAAGTCTCTGTACTCCCAGTATCTTTGATTTTTACTGTGTCTGCCCACTGCTGATTTTTTATTTAAAAACATTTTATCAATGCAAAACTAATAGGCCAAAGAAGCATATTAGATTAAGTGGAAGGACTTTCATATTCATGGCATACTTAGAAAATGGAATCAATCTTTAAATCACTTGCCACTTTCCATCTGGGCATTATTCCAGCAATTTAAATGACTAAATATACTGAGAGTATTCCAGATTAAATGAGACCTCCGAATGTCTTTTTATAAATGGTATGGCTCATAAAGAACGGAATTTGTTGTGGAGGTTGGCGATATCTGCTTTTTGTTTACCAAATTTAGTGGGTATTAGTGCAGTATAACACAACTGCATTTGCAAGCATCTGTCCCTGGAAAAAATCCTGAGACTGGAAGGAGCACTTCAGGTAGCTGACAGAAGCATCTTCTTAAAAGAAGTATGCAAAACCAGGGTTTGTTTGGTTTGTTTTTTTGTCATGCTCAATCATTATGACTGGATAACTTTTCACAAAAGATCAAAATAAAAGGAAACTGAGCATATCTCAGAAGTGGAAAGTTAGGGCAGAAGAAAGGAGAGAAAAACAGTAGGAAATGACAAAATTGCATGTTGCTTTGTTTGCTCCTGCAATCCCTCCCCTCCTTCCCCCTTTAATTTAAATGCTTGTTTTCTATGGGAGACTGCAGTGTGGTCTTGGTAGTTCTGGCACATGGCAGTTCTGATAGGACAGATTTACCCTTCTTTCAGCCCAAAAAGGGTAAGCAGGAGGATGCGGGTCTTCGATTGCTGCAGTAATGCTGTCCTGCTGGCACCTCCCTGCTGTTCCCCCCAGTAGCATTATCTTCCTGGCAAGGAGATGCGTTCTCAGTTATTCTGTAACTTTCTTACTCATCTTTTCTATGTGCAAGAAACTAATAAAAAGTCAATAAGGAGGTGAAGTTTTTCACCAAGCCATCTAAATGTTTAGTGGGCTCAATGACAATATTAGTCATATGTGGCAACAGTGCAACTGAGTTTTCCAGATCACCCCAGCCAAATGCCAGCAAACCTATACTGTGTAGGAAAGCAGAAGGCATACTTGGCTTCCCTTATGTTGCAGAAAATGCTGCAGGAAATATTGAGCCACCTATGTGCTTTTTGTACTGTTCTCTGCAGCCTTCCATGTTTGAGGCCAACCTGATTTCTTTGTTATGCAGGGTGGGAAAAAGAAAATTATAACAGGTGAAAAAGTTGAAAAATTTCAATACCACTAGTACTAAAAGTCCTTTTCTGGTACATCAGTTAGTTTTTGTTATCTTTGGTCTTGTGAGTGTAAAAGCAAGATACTTGAAAGGGTTGGGCTTATCAATCTCAACAGTAGAGAAAACCTTTTCCTGACAATACAAGAACTTAAGGTCTAGGGCAATAGTCAGGTGAAGCTGGTTCCACAACCTCCTGCTGTCCTAAGCATATGCATAGGTTCAAGTTGTCTTGAATGTAACAGCAAGAAGGACTGCCAGCAAGAATACATCATAGTTAAACCTCTGTCAGCTCACATCTCCAAGTTCCTCTGAATATAATTAGCATCACTATGTCTGACTTCCTTGTTATACTTAATGTATGTATGTATTTAAAGCCATAAAAATACTGCAGATTTTGACTGTAGCATCTATCAGCTGAGCTGTCATAAATGTCTCTATGTTTATCTTTGCACGTTTGTGTTTATCTTTGCTGGTTGAGAGGTAAAATTTTTTAGCTGACGACCCTTCAGTTGACAAGAGGTACCCTTTCCAAGCTATGATAGTTTCACTGCTTAAACTAAATCCTTTCATTCATACCACTTCTGATGAAACTGAGATGAAAAGTGACCAGTGAGAAAAATCAAACTTAGATGGAGTAGGGGAATCATCACAGTATGTCCCTACAGTAACATAAAACCCATTCTTGTGTTTCTGAATCTCAATATTCTCTGCTCTGAGAAAACACAGAAGTTATTCCATCTTCTAGTTTTGAATTATATGGGGACACAGTAACCTACTGCAGCTATCTGTTTATCTTTTTCCTAGCTGTCAAATTTGTCTGAAACCAAAACCCCTCTACTTTTAGTAAAAAGCCAGTGCAATTCCATAGTTGTTGAACAAGCAATTTAGAAAATACTGAACAAAACAGGATACAAAAAAGAAAAGAGGTCCATATGGTTAATTTATGCTGGAAAACCAGATTCCTTCTCCCACAGACCCCTGTGTCATATAATCATAGAATATGCTGAGTTGGAAGGGACCCATCAGGATCATTGAGTCCAACTCCCGGTCCTGTGCAGGACACCCCAAGAATCACACTGTGTGCCCAACACTATTGCTCAAACACTTGAATGCTGTCAGGCTTCGTGCTGTGATTCCTTCCCTGAGGAGCCTGCTCCAGTGCCCAAACACTCTCTGGGTGCAAACCTTTTCCTGATACCCTGATATCTAACCTAAACCTGCCTTGATGTGACATGGAAGGAGTCAGTTAAGACCAATTTTAGGTATTGACGCTATGTGCTTCTTGTTTTCTGAGTGAGTCCTTGGGGTTTGGCTTGCAGAATATTGAGCAGTTGCACCATTACTAGCTAGGCTTTGAACATATATGAAGGGCTGTGTGCTAAGCATTGTGAAAATGAGCTTCCATGAATTTTCTTCCAAGTGCCCAAATTAGTCAGTACCTTTGATCTTAATCTCACTGTGCTTCTGTTCTGCATAAAGTAGGTATAATGACATCTCATCTCACAAGGATATTTTGAATATAAACGTGGTAATGTTTGTGAAGCACTCAGACACTGCAGTGAGGAACAGCAGAGAGAACTCTGTGTTCAGTTCAGATTTTCAATAATGTTTGATAAGTAAGTTATGGGGGCACAAAATGAGGAAAGTGTGAAGTTTCGAATGTGGTAAATAGCTAATATCCGTGAATTAAATTAACTTATCAAAACCAACTCCTGTTCAAACTAAAGCACATCATCATGTCATTAAAAGGTTGCACCATAATGCATATGTAGAAAGGGGCTGAACTAATGCTGTTATAATTTATGATCACAGTATGGTTCTTTTGATGTATACTTCCTATGTAATTCATATATACACCAGAACTTCTGTGTGGGAAGGATTCATAACATAATACTCAGATCTTTGCTTGTAGTTCAGCTTAAAAGCAGGGGTAATGTGATTGATCTAAGCATCAATCCCTAAGTTACAAGGCGCAAAGGGTACAGAAGGATGTACACTTTTCAGTTAATTGTGTGATGCTAAATTTTGGCTTGCTGGAATGAAGGAGAATCTTGCCATTAAGTCTCATTGTAAAAGGAATTTCATTCAATTTGCTTTCTATAAATAACCCTATTCTGATAGGTTAAGTCTTTATGTAGGAAAACAAAATATCACCCAACAGTCAGCTTTGTAAAATTACCTTTTTATGTATATTGTATTTGTTTAGAAGGACCATTTTGAGGAAAAAGTATTCATTTTTTTTTAGTTGATTCTGTGATTTTTGAATAATAATAACAAAATAATATTTCATTTTTCCTAGAAATGGTTAGTGTCTCATTTTGAACATGGTGTCAATACCTAACTTATTTAATTTACAACCTCATTTTAACTATTTCTTTACTTCAGTTTATGTGATTCAGACTATAAAATCTCCAAATCTCAAGATAAGAACAGGAAGTTTTAGAATTTTTATTACCAAAATCAAATCACAGAAATGGGAAAAAACCGCATTTTAAATTTATTTTTATAATTCAGTTAAGCTACAATTGAATCTATATAAAAACCAATCAGTATACTATTATTGAAGAGCTATTTTTGGACTGATGTACCAGCTGGTATCACAGATGGTACAGATGGCATAAAGCTCTTTAATGGGACAAAGATAATGTGTTGGCACAAAGAAAGTTGTGTATAGGAACATGTGATTTTTTCTTTCTCATTATAAACTGTCTAAGCAGGGTAATTTTAATTGATACACAATTGATACATTTATATTCCGCAATTTGTGTAAATATTAAGATTAATACTTTGTGGTCAATGACATCAGTATAAGCTCAGGTTGTTCTGGAAAATCTCGTATGCCATAGTGTGCAGCAACGTATTAAACATGGTGGTTTGAAAGAAAGAATTGCAAAGCAAGTTTGATATTATTTAGCCTACCTGATGGGATTAATGGAGAAATTCGTAGGAAGATCTGAATCCCTCATAAAGGTTTTATTCCATGAGCTTTCAATATTGGTATAGACACAGCAAGAAGTATGATAGCAGTATTGGCAGAGAACAATCTTGTCCTATTGCTTGGCACGACTGAACAGAGCCTGGTTCCATCCTCCTACCACCCTCCCTTCAGATACTGACAGACATTGATAAGGTCCACTCTCTTGTGTCTTCTCAACGTTGAACAGGCCCAGCTCCCTCAGCCTTTCCTCATAACAGAGATGCTCCAGTCCCTTCATCATCTTTGTCACCCTCCTCAGGACCTGTTCCAGGAGCTCCATGTCCCTCTTGTACTGAGGAGCCCAGAACTGGACACAGCACTCCAGATGCACCTCACCAGGGCTGAGTAGAGGGGCAGGATCACCTCCTTCAACCTGTTGGTAATGTTCTTCCTAATGCACCCCAGCGTACCCTTGGCCTTCTTGGCCACAAGGGCACTGCTGGCTCAGGGCTGCCAGGTCCTTCTCTGTGGAGCTGCTTTTCTGTGCTGGTCCCTGGGGTTATTCCTCCCCTGATGCAGGATCCTGTATTTGCCTTTGTTGAATTTCAAATGGTTCCTTTCTGCCCATCTCTCCAACCTGTCCAGGTCCTTCTGAAGGGCTGCACAGCACTCAGGGGTATTGGCCACTCCTCCCAGCTTTGTGTCATGAGTGAACTTGCTGAGGAGGCATCTGGACCTTCATCCAAGTCATTGATGAGTAAACTAAACAGTCCTGGGTCCAGTGTTGGACCTTGGGGGACACCACTAGTGACAGGCCTCCAACTAGACACCATGCCACTGAATACGACTCTGGGATCTCCTGTCCAGACAGTTTTCAAATCATCCCACTGTCCACTCATCCAACCCACACTTCCTGAGTTTATCTATGACAGTGTTGTGAGAGACAGTGTTGAAAGCCATGCAAAAGTTGAGATGGACAATATTTGCTGCTCTTTCACATCAGACCCTGAATCTTGTGATTGAAATAAAGCTAGCAAAAGCTATTTGGTTGGGATAACAAGTTGTTTCATTCAGTCACCAATCCAGAATAAAAATGGTATGGCTTAAAGCCCCAAACAAAAACTTGTGAAGGAAGACAATGCCTCAGGACAGGGCAAACTCTGCTGGGTTCCTGACTGATCAGGAGCTGCAACATTCCTCTAAAGGGCCATGAATGAAGGCATATCCCAAATATGGCCTTCTCACAAGTCCTCAAAGTTCTAATGCAAAAAGGAGAATTTTCTTGCCTTCTTTCAGTATCATAAGGCCCATTTATCAATTTTTGATCAGATCTTTGAAATGGCAGCTGTTTTATAACCCAGTCTTGTAATTTTTAAATAATAATAATAATAATAATATTGAGCTTATGAAACATCTTAGAATAAATGATTATAAACTTAATGGATTTGTAGAGCTGGTATAAGTGATTTCAACTTGTATGAAACTCCTCCACAATTGTGTGAGGCACTACAATTCAGTGAGAGGTTGATTCTTAGACAGCAATTAAATTCTGGATTTCTGGGTCATTTTTTCATATAAACATATGTCTGGCTTCTTCTCCGCAGTGTCTATGCTGACTGTTAAAAATGTCTTACAGTTGTACTTTTTCTGGCTGTCAGTTTGTGATTGCATAATATGCAGTTTACTTCACACTAGGATCAGAGATTCTGAAGATTTGGGAACTGCAGATAAAATTGATGCAAGGCTTTGTCCTCTAAGCCACTGGTCCACCCACACAATAGACTCTCATGCCATTGCTGGGGGATTCGCCTTCTGCATGACATCTCAAAATGAGTGGTTACATTTTTGTTTACAGTAACCACCAGGGTACCATAGTCCTTGTTTCTAAGGACAAGATACATATGAAAATTTTTGAGCAATTTTTAGGTTTGATCTTCCTTAACTCAAGCTGAACTAGAAGTAAAATTGAAAACTTATTGAATTTTAACAGAACAGGGACATACATCAGTGTGTTTCTGTAGCTCATAAAATAATTTGAAGTTAACTATAGGATGTAGCATCTGTTGTCAGAGCAGAAGACTGATTGCCAGCTGCCTTTCATTGCATTAGACTCTTGGAGAATTGTGCAGAAAATGATTTATTCTTTTTGCTTAATGTCACTTATAGGAATATTCTTAACCTTCCTCAGAGAAGTGCAGGTGCCTTTGTTCTTGCGTCTGCCTGCTTCACAACAGAGCTTGAGTTCAGTTGTTTGTTGCCTTTCACTTTTTGTAACAAGATGCACTTCTGAAAATTGAGTAAAAAATCTGCCAATTCAGAAATTACATTTAAACCCTTCTTTATGCCAGAAATAAATTACTTCACTAAGGAAAAGGCTGTGGGGAAATGAACCTTTTGCATTTCATAGACATTGAATCTCTCAGCTTTTCTAAACACCTAGCAATGCTCTATGGGATCCTCAGGGTGAACTTTCTAATCATTTTTAGTTATCTTAATTTCAAGTTTTATCAAGATTTTCAAGTTCCACATAAGAAGTTTTATATATTTATTTTTCATTAATTTAGTAAATGTTGTCATTTTCTGGATTTTTCCAAGTAAAAAACTGGTTATCAAAGAACTGTATGAGTTCATAAATTCCTTTATTTATAATTATTCCATAAAAATTCATTGCCAGAGAAAAAACATGCCCACTTACATTGGTAATATTTTTGGATCATTATCATGTACTATTTTAGTAAATTAAATGTCAAAAAGGATGTAATAAAGCAGTCATATTTGAATTAATTACATAAGTTATAAGTATC
Source organism: Eulacestoma nigropectus (assembly GCA_013397775.1). Taxonomy (NCBI): domain Eukaryota; kingdom Metazoa; phylum Chordata; class Aves; order Passeriformes; genus Eulacestoma; species Eulacestoma nigropectus. Next base: position 132,248 of record VZTE01004409.1, read on the forward strand.
AGAGCACTACACTTTGGAAAAGTTCAATGGTTCCACTAACATTTTTTTCTTATCATATAATATAAATATTCTTTCAATTTTGTAGTAGCTTCTGCTGTAATGACATTTAAAATACAGTAGTTGGTTTATAACTATAAAATATATTAAAAAAGGACAATTAAAGTTTATGGACCTGTAATAAGCAAATTTTTTTAATGTGCAAATATATGTTCTGATGTTTTTAAGGTAAAATATTCACTGAATATGTTTCCCTGAGACATGTAAACCAAGAACAGAATTCCTTCTTTCACTCGATCAGCTCAGGAGCGAAACGTGCATCAAACCACAGAGACAGATGTATAGATATTTGTTAGTTATCTGCTTGATCATCACCATACAGACATACCAGGAATCCAGCTCCTTTCCTGGACAGTGATTAACTATGCAGAGATATCATAGCTGAGTTAACTCTGGAGTGGGAAATAATATGCAAGTGCTCATACAAGACCTTCACTCAGCTAATTAGCCGACCAAGCAATGCTAACTATAGCAGGCATTATGCCATGTAAGCAGAGCTGCACTGCTTCGGAGATGCAGCTAGTGCCTGTACACAATGCTATTTTTGGGAACTGTGAACTTCTCACCGCTTATTCAGAGTGAACTGCATGCATCTAGCTCCCCCCCTGGAGCGCAGAAGAAAGCAAGCGGCTTCAAACGACAGAAAAACTGAAGAGACAAATGGCATTGAGTTTCATTCACCTGTGGGCGGGGTCTCCCGGAGGTATACACAGAGGCTCAGTCAATGGCTGCTGAGATTGGCCTCAGTGGCAGATCTGCCAGGCTGCCACTTGCTCAGTGAGTGTGAGCAAGCTGGTTTTTATCCTGTCATCTCTAAGACTGGATACCTTCCTACAAATTTGGAAAGAAAGACACCACAGCAGCTGTCCAAGGAAATCCCATTCTTTTCATATAAATAGCATTACTGAGACATTAGTAGCAACTTTGCTAGTGCCTGTGAGTAGAGATCTGAAAATAGCCAGGTATTAGTTCTGGTGGTTGATCCAAAACTACTGGAAAAGCATGGTTTGAGACTAAGAGAACTGCTTAATGCACCCCAAAGATGTTGCCAGTGACACCAAGTGTGTGATATGGTTGTCATACTGGAGGGAGGGATACCATCCTGAGGGACCAGGACAGGCTTGAGACATGGGCCCACGCAAACGTCATGAAGTTGAACAAGGCCAAATGCAAGGTTGCCCAGAGAGGTTGTGGAGTCTCCTTCACTGGAGATATTCGAGAAGTGTCTGGACACAATCCTGTGCAATGTGCTCTAGGATGGCCCTACTTGAGCAGGGAGGTTGGACCATGTGACCCACTGTCATCCCAGCCGGACCCATTCTATGACTTTGTGATTCTGTTCTGCAGCTGGATCGGGGAAATCCCAAGCAAATGCACAGGCTGTAAGGAGAATGGATTGAGAGCAGCCCTGAGGAAAGGACTTGGGAATGTTGGTTGACGAGAAATTCGACATGACCCAGTAATGTGCACTCGCAGCCCAACCGCGTCCTGGCTGCATCAGAAGGTCAAGGGAGGTGATTCTGCCTCTCTGCTTCCCTCTGATGAACCCTCACCTGGAGTGCTGCATCCAGCTCTGGGAAACCCCAAGATAAAAAAGACGTGGACCTGTTGGAAAGAGTCCAGAGGAGAGCCACAAAGATGATCAGAGGGCTGGAGCACCTCTGCTATGAAGATAGGCAGTGAGAGTTGGGAGCATGAAGAAGCAACCTTCCAGTACCTAAAGGGAGCTACAAGAAAGCTGGAGGAAGACTTTTTACAAGGGCATGTATTGATAGGACAAGGGAGAACGGCTTTAAACTGAGACTAGGTTTAAATGAGAAATAAGGGAGAAATTTTTTCATAATGGGGGTGGTGAGGCACTGGCCCAGGTTGTGCAGAGAAGTTGTGAAAGGCCCCTCCCTGGAAGTATTCTAGGCCAGGTTGGATGGGGCTCTGAGCATGCTGGTCTAGTGGATGGTGGGAGGGTTGGAACTAGAGACTTTCTAGGGTCCCTTCCAACCTAAAACATTCCATGAAATTTTTGTTTTTTCATTTTAACAGCTAGGAAAATTGATGTTTGGTACAAAATACAAGTTAAAAAGACAAGAGCTTCAAATAGAGTAACTTGGGTTTGTTCCTGTATTGTGAGAAAAATTAGCTGATGTTGATACAGAGCCACAAAATCTTTCAGTTGAAATAAATAATAATTTAAAGGTGAAAAATATTCTGGATAATTTTTTTTCCAGCTACGACAGTCTCTCTAAGAGAGGAAAATATTCTTAGAAGCTGTTTTGGAGCAGTTGTAATGAGTAGGTGGTAGGAGTATCAAAACTGCAGCTATTCAGGGTAAACCATGCTCAGAAGAGATAATTAAAAATAATTCTCCTTCATACTAAGGTGTATCATGATGTTAATGCCTCCCTTAATGAATTAGATACACACTGCTTTTTCCTTACCATTTTTTACTGAGTTGCAGTTCATTTATCATCTTCAGGAAAGCTCTGGCACATTTTTCATCTGGTCAGCGAATTTGGAAAGAAATTAATGGATGCAAATTATGATTAATAACTTATTTACCCTGCTTTTCTTTTTAAAGCAGCACCACCACACAGCACACATTCAAAATGCGTTGAAATCAGCAAGTAGTACTCTACACAATATATACAGAAGGTTATTCACTTGGGAAAAACTCATTCTGCAAACTAAAAATGCAATGAGAAATGTTCAGATAGGGCCTTTTGGCCTAAAACAGCTCTCAAGTTTTGACAAAAGGTCCCACCATCTTAAAGGCTCTGATTCAAGCTCCGTGTCTTTAGTGATGTCCATAAGTGGGCTCCAGTATCCTTCTCTCCCACAGAAAATGACCTGCTTATCTCTTACCAACAGATCTAAGATGATAAATGGAGTTTTTATGGAAATCTTGCACATGATAGTTCTGAAGAAGGAAAGACTGGTTTCTTGTGTGGTAAAGGAGAGTCTTTTCAACTCTGAAAATGCAGTAAGAATTGTCCCTTCAGAAATATTCCCCTTCAGGAATATCAGCTTTTTGAAGTTGAGTCATTTTGCATTTCCTGGATGAAGAATGAATACACAGATGTTTAGGAGAAGCTGTTGTTTAAGCATTCTTTGGTTCTGGTAATAAATTCCACCTTGCATTGCTCATGAAGTTACTAATTTAAGAATCAATCAGACATCTTATCAGGTTGTGTTTTTCAGAGGACTAATATAAAATTACATGGGGATATTAGATTCTTTATAATTAATATCCTGTATATCTTGGCATCATATTGTTAAGAATCTCTGTCTGGTTTCAGGAAAGGATAAATACGAAAGTAGGCCTGGTTAACGAATGAAAAGACCTACTGTATTTTTTAAGGTAAGAGGAGACGCCATCCCTGGTATAAAAATGAAAGGTAGTCTAAATATCCAAAATAATTTTAGTTACATCATATGAAAGAGAAGAAAAGAGGAACTTCTTTTTTTCTGCTTCTGAAAGTACCATCAAATATTCAGAATAAACTACACTAGGTTGGGAGGGTGCTCATGCTATACCTACTGAATACAAGCTTCTTTTATTTGAGGGAAATAGAAAGAAGCCTAAAGAAGGTACAGAGACAACTTCTCTTAGCTGACTTCTTTTGTGCCGTTTTGCAATCTCATTAGCATGAAAAGGATTGGGCTTCTATGACTGATGTTCGTCCTAATAAAGGGAAAACAATTTTATTTTCTTTGAGTCTTTTTTAGTTGCAGCTTCCTTAAGACTTCGATAGTTTGAACATGACTTGTTCAGCAACTGAAATTCAAGGTAAATATTAAAATAATCAAATATATCTTTTATTTAATACCTTTGGCTTTTTTTACATCAATGACTGTAGAAAAATGACCAAAGGAAAATTTCTATTGGAGAATTTTTCTACTTTAGAACTGAAATTATGTAATACCTACAAAAATGCTATCTTTAGGTGGATACAAGGGGAGAGGTCAAGCAGTGTTCAAAGGCTTATTATTCTTCTTTTTATCAACAATAGATACCAAACATTCTGTTCCTCAGAATCAGAAGCTTTATTTTAATTCCTTTTATCTAGCTGGAGAAAGGTTAAAGGGAAAGATTAAGGCATTAAGATTTGTAAGAATTACGAGATTCTCTAAAGCATTTTCAAAGAAGCTTTATTTTTGGCTCAGCTGCATGATAACACAACCCAACTTTTTTTCTGCTTTCAACTGAGGTATTTATACTTTGGAATTCACTGTGGACATTGCCTGAGGTTATTATTATTTTCTCTCATGAGTTTGTTTGCTGGTGTTTTTTTTTTAAATGACACTTGAGAATATTATTCAAGCATTTATTTTGTGCTTGGGATGCTTTAAAATGCCCTTTTTGCTTTCTCATTTACACTAAGTGACAGTACTGTGAGTTTAATTCAGTGGAAGAAAATCTGTATCATACAAACCCAGAAAAGGAGGTTATATTTCTTGCAGCCTGAAGGAATGAGACTTGGCTTCTATTTCTCTTTTCAAAATGAAGTAAGAGACCATGACAGGTGGCAGCAAAAATGATACCAACACAAATTTCGTCCCTGAAACAGGAGCTATAGAAATGCAGCAGAAACATGTCTAGTGAAAATGGTTAGCTATGTGGAAAACTTCTCTGGGAATCTGAGCAGTGCTTCTAAAACTAAGGGTTACTAAGAGATACTAGAAACTTGACCAGGTGCTGAATGGTGCAGACTTGTGTTGAATGTTTCTAATTTGTCCTTCTTTAGAGAGTTTAACTTTGCTACCAGTATTAACTGCAGTGGTTTTTAGATCAGCACAAGGCCAAGAAGAAAATCCAAGAATTGAAAGGAAACAGATCAAGCAGTGAACAAAGACAGATTTTACTTTGTGCACCTTCTTTTTTTTTTATAATACAAGATTGACTTTTGGATTGAATTTTCTCATGAGATTTTGGTTTTGTTTTCATAACAGTCATAACTGATCCATTGAATTCCTTGCTGCAGGACAGAATTGGAGCCAAGGTCTCAGTCTTCTGCTAGCTTAAATGATTTTTGAATCCAGGTGAAAAATCTGAGAGGCTGTACATGTTGTGGCACACCAGTACTGTACAATTCATGCCTTGTGTCATGGAAGAGGCACCAGCTTGAACCATGGGGCAAGGTGGAACATCACGACAGTGATAAGAACTGACAGATGATTTTATAGGTTTCTTGGGAAAGAGCAAGTTTTTAGGAGATGAAGTTATTTAATTAAGGATTTGGGTTTGTTTTCTTTATTTTCATGTGTTTATCATTCTCTGATGTGCTCTTTAATAACAACCCGATGCAGACTTGAGAACAGCATGGTTCTCAGTCTAGTAAGAAAGTCTATCTCTTTTGGGAAATGATCCATGTATTTTATTGCTTTGTAACTCTGATTTCCTATTGATTTTTTATGTTGGATTGCTTGTGGTTTAAGTAGAAGTTTCTCAGCTTTAGTTTGAAACCTATTTAAGCCATGCTGTTAACTAATGTACTTGTTACATCCTTCTTCCCCATTTCCTTGACATAAATTATACTTGGTTCATTCCAAACTGTTTATCTGCTCTGAGCTATAAACTACAGGGCAGAAATTGGGTGTGAGTTAAAGACAAACAACTTTACTAGAAAACATTATGTTAACAAATAACTTATACACAGATGTCCCATCCCCATCCAAACTAAGCAGTGTTTTACAGCTGCAGCCAAGGAGGGTAACAGGGCTCAGGTGTGCCTGGTGGACAAGCCTTTCAACAGAAGTGATTTCGTCTTGGACTTTGTTTAGCTACTTTTGGATGGGGGCACTTGTGATTAGGTTTTGTGACTGAATGAACTTGGGGGAAATTCATGACTTGAACATTCTGATAAAAAGTGCAGTGACATGGGTATTATCTAAAAGCAATCTATTTCAACTGTCCTAGGAATCTAGAGGAGAGTTTGCGGCAAATAAAAAGCGGCAGCCTCACCTTTGAGTGCCTTAATAGACTTGTGGAAGCAGCCTTACAAGTAATTCTGTGGAAAAAGGATTGAAAGATAGAACTGTCATGATTTTTTAGAAGCATCAGCTACAAAAAGACTATAGAGCATACAAGGGCTGTGTGACTCAGCCAGAAACATGGTGAAAGGCTGTTTTGAGTGAACGATCCGAGTTTTCTTCAAGGCATCTGTAAGTGTTTTAATGGATAAGAACAGGGTGAAAGGATGTGGCTGAAGCAGGTGAGTCTTTGCTACAGCAATTTATGCAGTTAAAAGGATTAAGTGTTTCTCTTTTTAGTACACAGAGAGGACCTTTATATTTTATTTGAAATGATGCTGTCTGGTTGCAGTTTACACTGATTTTAACAGAATGAAAGCCGATCGGTGTTAAGCTATCACCACCTAGTGGTAATAGGGAAATGGTAATAGCAGCAAACCCGTGGAAATTCTTTTAAGTATTTTTGTTAGCTGTTGTGCCTTCCTTGGTGTTGTGGAATACGCAGAAGCAAGACTGATGAATTTTGATAGAAAACAAGTTAATAAACGTGGCAGTAGTCCCTTACCAGCTGAATTTTTTATGACTCCTCTTTCTGTTTTGTATGATCACTTGTTAAGGAGTAGTTAGTAATTTCTCCCTTAAAAGTATTGCTTGTAGATGTAATTAGCTAGTTCACCACTTTATTATTCTTGCCTGTTTTTTGATTGATTGTAAATGGATTGGTGATGTTTAAAGGAAGGTGAGGTTTATTTTGTATGGGGTGAAAAGGGGTTTTCTTTAAATGCAGCTAACTACATTTTTATGTAGCTAACTGCATTTTATACCTGCTCTGCACTGAATTGATTATATATATTGTTTGATATATATGCATTTGATACATTGCTTAAAAAACGCTTTCACTTTTTAATAAAAATCACTTTCAATAGTATGTTGTTCCTTAATTATCATATCAGAAGCATAATGTATATCACTGATAGCTTTCATGTCTTTGCTTTGATTTGTGTCTACACAGTTTAGAGTAAATTACCATGCTTCCAAACCATGTTGACATGTCATTGAGCCACAAGCCACCACGTCTGCAGAGCTTTATGCTGTGCTATATTGAGATATCTGAGCCATCGTGTACATCTCACGAGGTACTACACTAAACCAAGCCAGCATGTCTGAAAGAAGAAGCAAGATAAAATCCCGTCCACTTCACAGCCCAGAAGTGTCCTTCTTGAGCACTGCCTTAGTGAAATGGTCAAAGCAAAAGCATAGCACAGATTGACAATTTTTCCATGTTTATGTCCACACTGATAGTGTTCACTGTTCCCCAAACAGTGTGCATAGTGTCTTCTTGGAAGGGCTTCTGCTTCTTTATAGTGCCTGTCAAAACTTGAACAATTTATTTTCCCTTTTTGTATGTTTCTGAAAAAAGAGATATGGTTTCTTTTATCATCTTAAGTACTGGGATGGCTGCTGTGAACCAGAAAGAAATGTGATCTCTGATCTCTTTCTATAAATTCTTCTAGAAAAATAGCAATATTTATGAAAGGCATCAGTTGCTTTAAACTTACTTAAGTTTTTAGAACATAACTGATTTACAAAAACTCATATCTTTTGTTTTTCTTTCAATTTTGTTAGATTTGTAGTGTAAATCCATATATTATGTAAATATTCAGATATGTTACATAGATAGGAAATTGCCTAATAAAAAAGTGAGAAAGAACAGATTATTGTCCAAGCGCATAAACTAAGCACACAGAAGTTAGGTGCTGTACCTCAAATTAAATGGCAACTTTGTTTCTTTTAAGTGGAAATAGATGCAATCATTTTTTGATAAGTGTGAATATAAAATTATATTCCACTCAGAAGTTGTTTTCTTTGACTACAATTTGTTCTGTGTGTCAAAAATGTGTTTTACTACGTTGTTAGACCAAGCACTTCTGGACTCCATTTTCAGGAAGGGTTTCCTCTGGTAATTCTCCTCTTCTGACCCTTTGCTCTGAATTTTAGGCTTATCAGTAGTGTGAATAAACCTGTGGCTGCTTGGTTGGACACCCCTTAGGGTTTTCAGTGTAATCCACCTGAGATTCCTTTTCTAAACAAAATCTTTACATTAACGAGGAAGTCTAATACCAATTTTTATTTCTTTATTTAAGTTTAAAATTACTAGTATTCTCTAGGTGATGGTTTTATCAAATCCAGTAGTGTTCTGGAAAACTAAAAAAAGAGGATAAGATAAAATCTGTGTACTATGTCTGAAATTATTTCTTCTGATTATCTAACTAAATTTTTCAGTTCAAATCCAGTTGTATGCTGCTAGTTTAGACAAAACGGTGTAATGTGGTCTTTATCTCTGCCCTCCTCACTTTCTTTTTCTAGTACTGATTACAAATATGAAGGGATTGTAATGTTTTTAAAAGATACATTGTTCTTAAATGTCTTAGTATATGGAATGAATTAGGATACCCTCCATCTTTTGAGAGTTTTATCTGTTGTCATGCTGCAAAGTGGGAATTTGAAGAAGTAACAAAATGTGTTTTGGCATGTTACTGCGCGCATGGGCTTGTGTCTCACCACGGGAGGTGCTTCTCATGGCACCAGTTACATCACACTGCATTCCTCCTGAGGGAACTAGACTGGTGTGCTGATACACAGTCAACAGGGAGCAGATGAAGACAAGACATGTTCATGCCTGCTGGAGACACCAGTGGTGGCTTGGTATCATCCTAAAGGCAGGAAGAAGGGGATTAATTTTTTTTTTTTATTCCTGGCAGAATTTTGACTATCATTTGGATCCAGTTATCAATAATGTTGCATGACAGTTTGGACTTCTTGATATTACAGATTAGCCTTACTCCTAGTTTTCTTCCCCCGCATCAGGAACTTTGATCAGGAACTGCGCTGATAGGACAAGAAGTAATGGATGCAAGCTGGAAGAGTGGAACTTTAGGTTAAATATGCAGAATAAATTCTTTACTGTGTCAGCGGTGAGGCACTGGAACAGGGTGCCCAGAGAAGCTGTGGATGCCCCATGCCTCGAAGTGTTCAAGTCCAGGTTGGATGGGGCCTTAAGCAACCTGATCTAGTGGAAGGCGTTCCTGCCCATGGTATAGGAGCTGGAACTACATCATCTTTAACGTCCCTTCCTGCTCAAACCATTCTGTGATTCTGTGAACATTGTCATGTGCTGATTACTCATTTGAATTCCCTTGTTCTCCTTTGATCAACCTAAATGAATCCTTTCTCTATTTTTCTGTGTTTCTTTAACCAAAATAATAGAAATATAACTGTCAGCTGTGTCCCACCATGTTTGTCACAATTTTGTAATCTCATCTGTGATGCCTCTCAAGGCCCTGTTGTACTCTTGTAAATCTACCTCAGTACCTTCCAACAGAGCCAAGTGGGGCAGCTTTATTGATATCTCCTGTCTGCCTGATGGCACTGATGATAGTGAAAGGTATGTGACTGAATGATAGAAAGATCTGTGTAGTAGAAAAGCCTCTCTCCATCACACTGAAATGAATTAATTTGTCCTTTACAAATGGCAAGCTGTAAGAATGTAAACAGGCCACATATGATGGTTACTAATACAGCTATAAATGGTACTGGCAGTACCCCAAGTTCTTTGTCAAAGTTGGAACCTACTTATGAGCAATTGAACAGGAAAGAGTCGGGAAGGTCTGGCTCCTGAATATTATGGGTCCTAACAGGGAGAGAGATGCTTCTGTTAGACTGCAAGTATTCAGTGAAGGATTAGGTTAAGGGATAAGAGTGAATGACTAAAATAGCATTCCATGACTGAACTTCTAATTCTCAGAAATATTTTATTAATTAATGGCTTTGCTTAAAGGAACATACTTTCTCAAAACAAGTGACCAAGTAAATGTTCTTTGTTCTGGAAACAGAGCAGAAATTTAGGTCAGTACACAATAAGAGAAAGCCCTTTAGGTGGCACCCCTTAGCAAATTCTCCTATTGAAGTTGCTATAATTCCATCCGATGTCTCGAGTGAAAATGTTTCTGTAAGGGTAATTGTGTGGTCTACTGCTCTCATTTTTTGATCTCCTTAGTGATTATGTGAGTTTTCACAACAAATGTTGGTTGTGTAGTCTGTCTACCCAAAGTGTGATAGGTGAGATCCAAGCTGCAGAAATCCTCGAATAAATCTAACCTTTGCCTAGAAAGCACAATGTTCACTCCAATGCTTTTAATTTCTGTTACTTCTGAGCTGTTATGATGGAGAAGTCTATTGGCTTTTTTCTGAAGAGAGATGTGTTTGATTTTTAAACTGAATTGAAATTGTGAATGCAAAGCAATTAAAACCCTTTTTTTGGTCTGTTTTTAATAGCTTTTTATAGCAAGCAAGACCTTCCAGCTTATTGGAGGAACAGAGTTTACTGGTATTAAGTTGAGATGTTTTATGTTATCTGTTGAGCCCAAATCTGGTCTTATTTTTGTCCGGACAATGCCTTATTACTGAAAAATGCTTGGCACCTTAACACCCTGTCCATGAGAAATTTTTCTTGCAATTTTATTTGAACTTACAACCGATTCCCCTTCTCCACCTATTTTCAGCTTGGGGCAAGGTTTTCTGGGGCCATCAGGGTCTGAAGTATGATACTCGTGTGACTGGTAGAAGGGTAGAATATCCCCTGAAGAGGTTAAGCAATAAGAGTGAGAAAGAAACCTTTTAAGAGTCTTTCAGGATAAAGAAAGCAAGTGGAATTCTAGCCAATCCCGAAAGTTCTGCATTGATGACCATGAACAAAGCTTATTTGGTGCTTTTGATGCTTTCAATGCTCTGGAGTTTTGTTTCTTTTTTGCTCCTCAAGGAGCTAATTATTTTAAGTCATATCTGTTAGGTCTCACATTTCCCTGAAAAGAAGCCTGAGATTTCTTACAGCTTAAACATTGCTTTTACTGGAGAGATTATTGGCATGTCTTGGGCCAGTAAATGTTTAGGGTGACGCTTTTCTTTGAAGGACCAGCTGTTGTTGGGAAAAGATCTGAACCAGGAATGTGCACGGTCATCCCTTTTTAGGCTCTATTGACTAAACTCCAACTGGGGCTGGGATACGTAACTAATAACTTGAACACTTGGGGCGTAACAGCATGTGCCCTTACAGGCACATAGTTCTGATATGTAACTCTCATGTATTTAAACCCACCAAAACTCTGGTAAACGTGAACTATGTTAGTTTGCAGAAACACACTGTGTTTATGTGTGTGCGGAAGTATTAAATTAATTGCATTGATTAAAAGCCTCCTAAGCCTACTGTTCATTTTCTGATAAGCAAAATGAAGTTCTGACAATGCATGATGATAACTTTATATTAACCTTCCAGCCTTTGTGAGTAGACTTAAAAAAAAAAAAAAAAGTTGAAAATCAAAATCTTTATTCAGAACACAGATTAAACTTATAAAGATAATTATGACTTAATTTATGAAGGTATCTTTTAATATTAACTTCTAAGCAATGATGAAGGATTGCATGAGATTGCTTGCCCCTTGAGCCCCAAATCACACTTATTTTTATTTGGATTTTTTTCCCCAATAAATTTGACTTCAGTATCTGAAATGAAATTTATTCTTTCTTTTTTCCCTGTGTTTTTGTTGTGGTTTCCCCCCCCACCCAAGCTTTCAGGTGTTTTTTTCATTGATAACCTCTTGAAATTCAGCAGCATGAAGAACTGGTTAGAATCACATACAGGTTTTTATGGATAGTTTTATTATTTTCATGGTATTTTCCACTGTTTTGCTGGAGTAGCCAGGTACTAACTAAATAAGCCTGCCTTTTACTTAAATCCGTGTACACTAGACTATGAACAGCAGCAGATATTTCTGAGTAATAGCCTCAAGAACAGAGATAATACGCCTCATCAGCTGCTTGGCTTTAAGCTGTATTTATTCAGTGGTTGTGGGATGGTTTGGAAGATAACTGTTACTCTGTTTTGTGAGTTCTTATGGTTTTGCTTGTTTTTCTACTGCAAAGCTCCAACCACTGGCAAGGTTGTTACGATCTGGTTCAAACCCAGAAGAGCAAAGAAAACTAAGTCTCTGTGCATAAACCGGAAAGAACTTAGAAGGTTCAAAATATTCCCAGAACCGAGATTAAAACCAAATGAGGTTAGATGTTGGTGCCAAAAAAATTGATGTATTTTATTTAATAATAAAAGAGGCAAAGAGAAGGAAAGAGGAAAGAAAGAGAAAGAAGTGTGCGTGGGGGTGAGGGGACAGGGAGAGGGTGACAGGGGTTAGGTGGAAGCATGGGTGGGCCCATCCAGGGGTCCCAGCGACGTCTCGTTGCTCCCTTCCATCTGATCTTCTGGTGGTGAGGGTCCCCTGCTGCCAGGGCCATGTTGCCACACACAGCCACACGTGGCCACACGCCGGAGAGTAGAGAGTCCCGTGGATTAATACACGCTTTGGGCAGGTGGGAACGCCCATGTGTCTCCCTTGCAGGGCTCAGCTTGACACACTGTCCCTTGCAACACTGAGGGTTTGCTGCATCATCTCTGGTGCTCCGGTGCAGGGTCTGGGGACCCCTTTGGGGGGCATTTGATGGGCCATGTCACCCCTTCTGCTGTGGATAAGCTTCCCTCCCCTGGGTGGTCCCTCAGCTGGGCTCCTCTGCACAGTGGAGGATGGGCGGTCACTGCGCCTCTCACCAGAGGCTTTTCCAGCACACACCCAAAGCCTCTCTCCCCCCACCCTTTGCTGCGGGGATCTGTTCGAGCCTGGTAGCTGATAGTCCTGGGGCTGAGGTCCCCACCCTGGAGGTGTTAAGTTTATGCTTTGTGAATGTCCCCAGCCCTTTATCTTATCTTCATCAGCGAGGGGGTCGAGGGCCTCTCAGAGCCCCATTCAGGGTGCTGCAGCTTTTGTAATACAGTTTTAAAAGTCCTTCATGAAAAATGTTTTAAGTCATAAACTACAATATTTCAGTCTCTGACAAAGGTTCATACCATTTGTTGTTTTCCTCGCATTCCAGAACAAAGCCTTATTTCAGTACCTTTTAAGACACCAAAAATCACTTGTTAGGCATAGAGCTGTTTTATGGTACAGCACAATCCAAACAGCAAGTGACAACTTCCAAAGAGGCGTCCAAATATGAACCTAGTATCCTGTGCTCCTGTGAGTACCTGGTGCTAGATGGTGTTGTGTGTTTGCTTAAGCAGCCGTCACTTTTCCAGAGTGCAGAAACGCATCCTTTGGAAGTGAGGTGGTAAAAACGTCCTTCTGCATATTTGTATTACAATTTTCTCAAGTCTGTACTCAAGTGAAGGGTTCAGACTCACACCTCTTTCTTACCTATTGAGTATATCCAGTGACTAGAGACTTAGCACATGCAGGAACTATCCTACTGCTAGTTTATTACATGTACATTTTAATAAACAATTCTGTAGCCTTGACTTTTGCAGTTAATCTAAAAAGCCTTGGAGGTAGGGTTCAGCCCATCTCAATTGAAGTACTGTCCCTTCCCCTCTCCTCAAAGCATCCTGAAGTTTTTTTTTCCTCCCAAGTGTGTCCTGCTTCAGAATGGCATTCACAGGTACCAAAGAAGTTTCCAAAACTTTCTCCTCTTCATCCTTGACTCCCCTCACTCAGTTCCTACAAATCTGGCTTATTTTTCTGCATCTGGGGAGAATTTTGAAAGCTGTATGTTTGACATACTGACAGGACTGATTTGCGAGTTGGATGACTGAGATTAGGTCGGGGCAAGGGAGGAATAGGTATATGGCAGGCGTAATCCCAGGCAATCATAGCTCCTGTCTTCAGTACTTGCTGAACCCATGAGAGCAGTAACATTAAGCCCCAACCCCTTCAATCTCTGTATCATTATCTTTCGTTTTGCTTTAAAGGGATTTTGAAAATTAGTATGTCCTATGAGCCTTTGTAGACTGAGGTTTTGCCCATTGCTACGTTTGTCTTCCAGAAGAGTCATAGTTTGCTACAGAACTATTACTTTGGGAGGTTTTTTAAATGATGTACTCATGTAGTCAAGAGTCTGAGTAATGACACCTCTATAGATATAACGATTCAGGTAATCTTGTTAATATGCATGCTAGGCTTCTTCAGTAGAAATCGAAAGTCAGATGGGAATAGTTTCAAAGAAGTCATTAATGCCTTAATGTGTTAATGCTCCATGTGTAATGGTGTTCCTCCATGGTCACTGACAGGCGTCATAATGGTCTTAGTACAGAAAAATGGATGTAGCTCCTCTTTCATTATATTCCAAAGTCATACCTCTTCCTCATGTAAATCTGCACAGTAAGACTAAAAAATTGTGTGAAAACTGAGGTCATAGGTAAGGTATAAAAAATGCACAAGAAGTTCATAGGTATGTTGGAGCAAAACAAAAGCTTTCGAAAGACTGCAGCCTAATAGTAATGGAAATGTGGAAAAATTGTAGAGTTGAGCTACATTAATTTTATTCTTATTTTTGTTGTAGATTTGTAACATGACAGTGCACACAAAAGCAGGGTAATTTTTTAGCTTATTATCTGAGAAAAAAGGAGAAACAACCAACGTTAAATAGAGAACATTGAATTGATAGCATCAGACTTCTTATCTTGCATTTAAAACACCAAAATATATAAAATACTAAAAATTTAGGGTATGCTTAATCAGTATTTCTAAAGAAAGCATCAGCAGGTTTCTCTTTTTGTACATGAGATATCGAAGATCATTATACTGGAGACCAACATTCCATCCACTCTGACCTCTCTTGTGCTCAGCCCCAGTCTAATATTTACTGTGAAAAGTGGAATTATGTGAATGAGAGAGAACAAATGACTCCCCAGACCAACCTAATAATTTTATGTCTAGAGATTTTGCTTGTGTGGAAGAAATGTGGATTGAAATTACTGTCCAAAGGAGGCAGAGAAGTGATGTTTTAAGTCTTACTTCCCGTATAGCCGTTGACATGCTTGCCTCTTACAAAACAGCTCCTTGATGTTCCTACAAATTGTTAATTCTTCCAATGCTCGCCTCTGTAAAAACAAACTAAGTCTGTAAAATGAATAGCAACAAATTGCTGGAGTCAGTGAAGTGAAGCCGCCCAACTTGCCAAACTGCAACATTGTGAAGTTGCCTAACTGCTCAGTATGGTGCATAAGTTCTTTCTTAAACTGACTTCAGTGCCAAAAGAACGAGAGAAAGTAAAAATGGTCTTTCAAAACATTCAGAAATTACAGACTAATAAATCTGATATATAGAACAAAAATGTGGAAGTGATTAGATGAATAAAATTGTTTTGCAGAAGGAAAGAATAAATGTTACTTTTATAGAGAGAAATTGCACGCTAGGGCATTAATTAGGGTACAATTTAGGGTAGGCTTTCAGGTAAACTTGCTAGAATTGATGGAAGTATAATAAACAAAGAAATTTTAGATAAATTTTCTCACCAAATAATTTTAATGGGATAACAGGAAAGGTGCACTTCTAGACTGGCAAGGGACTAAATAAAAGAAAAAAAAGGGATAAGAATTAATAGGAAGAGATGGGAAGAGATTTTTTTTTTTCACATTAATAAAGTTGCTGGGAGAAAAGTTTTATGGTAAAATAATAATTTTATAGAAGTTACCCAAGTTAATCACCTTATTTAAATCTAAAACTCGGTGGACGTACTGGCAGAAGATTGCAAGTCCTAATAATTAGAAAGTTAAAAAAAAATAATAAAATTACTATTAATAAATGTAGATTATGCAAATGGATAATGTATGTATTCAGAATTGGACACTCAGTCCTGTTTGCATATATACCCTTGGGAACCTGGATGGAAAGGAAAAATGTAACAAAATATCACTGATGCTGTTCATAAATTCTCTGTCTACTTCTTTCAGAAAGGGCATATTGTGTTTTCTTTTTCTCTTTTTTTTCTTTTTTCTT
>VZTE01004409.1:148217-180198 GCA_013397775.1 Eulacestoma nigropectus
TTTTTTTTTTTTTTTTTTTTTTGAATGGGATAGCTTTCATGTGAGGAGAAATTAAAAACTTAAGAATACGGTTTGGAAAACAAATATCAAGATAATCAATGGACACTGGCATATAAATGGAGCAAGGAGAGGAAATAGGGAAGGTTGTCCAAGTCTTCCCAAGTCAAGGAGTAACTAGTGAAAGAATTAAGTGCCAGACATAAATAGTTTTTCACACAATGCTTAATTAAATACGAGAGTTCACGTCTGCTAACAATTTCATTGATAACTTCAAAAGCCTTTAGATAAGTTCCAGTAAGAAAAATGCATTAAATGCTATTGAAGACTGATTTACTAAAGCTCTGCTTACCCTTAAGCCACAGGTAAGTGATGATGGAAGGCTACACAAGGAAAAGTAATGCGCTTTATTCACCCTGATTTCTTTTTTGAAACCTTACATGGAAATCTTTGATCAAGTACCTCTAATTTATATAATTCTTAATATTTTCATCATAGATGTGCTTACTCTGTCTTGCAAGTGACCTTCTGTTTACTTACTAATTCGTCCAGGTCCAGGAAAGGGGTTCCAGTTGAAGGTCTCAACTTGAATAACTTGCAGTTCCTTCATCCCTCTGTGTTGGGTATCTGGGTATATTTGGAGATCTGCTCTTGCTTGGAGTAAACAGCCCCAAAATATCATCATAGAATAGAA
This sequence comes from Eulacestoma nigropectus, assembly GCA_013397775.1. Lineage (NCBI taxonomy): Eukaryota > Metazoa > Chordata > Aves > Passeriformes > Eulacestoma > Eulacestoma nigropectus. The sequence continues at coordinate 148,909 of VZTE01004409.1, forward strand.
TTTTCCATGGCTTTAGCTGCAGAGTTAGGAGTTGTGATCTTACCAGCATCTCCTCAGATGGATGGCCATATTCACCAAGTCCTTAAAAGCCTATCATTTACAGTAGCCACACTACTCTATGGGAACTATGGGCTCAAATTGTATATTTTACATTTCTGCTGACATTGACCTCAATTAGCACTTTCTGCTGTGTTAGCAGTGATATGCAGGAACTAGCATATACCCTGCAAGCTCTTGACACTCCCTGCCCTGCTTGGTGTTTTGCTTTCTCCAGATTTATCTGCCCAAAAACAACGGAGGGAAAACACAGAACAAATGACTGACTTTGGCTGCTGCATGGAAGTGTTAATTTTGATCATTTTACGGAGCAATTAAATAAACATGGTTGTGGCTATAACTTGCTAGAAAGGACATGAGTTAAAATATTTGGCTTTAAAATCCTTTTAATACAGCCAAGCACCTCGCCTACAGCTGGCAACATCTGCAGGCCTGTGGTGCCTGGGGAGTGCAGCCCCAAGCTGAGGCTGCATTTACCTCTTTATATCCTGCCTTTCTCTTTTTTGTATGAGTTTTCTTTATTTTTCTATGAATAAAAATTTGCATATATTATAATATAACTTATTTTCATCATAAGACTTCAGTTGTTTAAGAGATAAGATCTGCAGGACACCCTCATGTTTTCAAATGATAATCAGGAGAGGACACATGACGATTTTTTAATATATTTTTTAATGTGGTTCTTGACTCCTCTGCAACCAAAAAAATGAAATAAAAAATGCAATATGAAAAATGAAAGTCTTTATTGCCACTCAAAATAACTAGGCCAGCTTACAACTGTTATTCATAATGACATTTTATTGCATGAACTTTGAAAATAATTTTCTTTCTTTGATTATACAGACTGTAAAGAGAACATACATTTTGTTACAGATGCAAATATGACTAGCTGGCTTTTCACTGACCTTGAGTAAATCCTTAGCTGACACATAATTTTAGTTCCCTTGAAATCCATTAAAAAAGTTAGATTACTCCCGAAGCCCAACTTTAGCCTGTCCATAAAATGAGCAATGAATATTTGCTCATTTTGAGGTAGTCCCTAAATGAGCCCAATGCATCTCACAGATTTCCACCCACTGCATTCCTCTGAGTTCTTAAAAGTTTTATGGGAACACATGAAGGAGAGAGTCATATTTCTAAAAATAATAATTAAAAAATCCCCAAACAACAAAAACAACCAAAAAACCCCCAAAAAACCAAAACAACAAAATACCCAGAAGAAAATATGTACTATAAAGTGCAGATGCAGGACTGGTACATTCTCACAGTACAGTCTTTCGCTTGCTATGTTTTGCTCTGACTGCTGGACGACACACCTAACTGCATGCTATTTCCACAGAGGAGCACTAGTACTGACACACCACAAAGCCTGGGTGATTAAGTATGGACAGCCTGTTCTGTGGCAATGCTAGGAGAAAATAAAGGCAAATGATTCTCAGGTTACCTACCTAACAAAATGAGGTAGCCATCTGAAATGCATCCAGGGTTATTTCAAAAATGTTTAACAGGCACATAATGTGAAAACCTCAAGGCTTCTATGATACAGACTCATCTAAAGACAAAAATGTAAGCCTCTATAAGTAAATAATTTGAAATTATTTAAAACAGATTGGCATACAAAATGCTCATTAACGCTATTTAAACAGTATAATTAGCATTAAAAATATGCATTTGCAAACATTTTAGTCTTTGGAAATATTAGGTCTGATGATATCCAGCTTAATTTTTGGCTGCTCAGAATTGTAGTATTTCTGGGGTCCCATTAGGTGATTCTGACTAAAGCCAGTTTTCATAGATTCTATCATTAGCTGTACATAGAAAAGTAGTATTTTCATTCACTTATAAAATGCATTTGAAAAACTTTGTTTTAGCCATTACTTGAGTTGACTGCTTCAGTTTAAAGTTTGAAGGTTATGCTTAATTTTTCTGTGTGGCAGCTCACTTCACATTGTAGAAATACTGTAGACTTGGACAGGTTGTAGCTGAAGTACAACTCTTGAAAATGTTAGAGCTCTGTGTTAACAATTTTAAGAAGTGGACTTACTTTGTTTAGCCTTTGGTCAAGTTTTAGGTTTTTTGAAAACTTTCCTTCTTGTTCAGGTTGCACAAATTTCACACATTATTGTGGAACATTTTTTACGTCTTTTGGGGTTTTGATTACTTTTATTTAGTGTTTGCTCAAGATATTGTTAGAAGTTTATTGTTGGTTTGGATGCTAAGTATATTATTCAAACCACTTTCAGAAAACTGGATTCCTCAGGAATAGAAAAAGGAATTTTGAAAGAACAGTCAGCCACTCATGAAGTAACTGTCTCAAGCCTACGAGAGTGTATGTTTTGAGTGACCGGGAATTAAAGAGCTACACTTATCTAAAGAATGCTCAGGAGCAGCTGATAGGGATTGAGAAAGCATTGCTGGTTTCCAAGGGTTGTCACTGAAGTGCAGCTTAGAAAATTGCCTTGTCTTTCTGGTGACTATATGACCTATGCATCATTTTCTCTCTCTCCACCCCATCCTTGAGAAATGCACCACAGAAGAGAAGCTGTCAGATTTTATTGATTTCTAAGAAGTTTCTTATGGTTTAGTATTCAAACCACTCAGTGCTCTCATTATCTGTTAAATGTTCTTTAACTGCTGCCTGTCACAACACTGAAAACAAGAAAAAAGTGCTTGAAGGAGAACAGGATGGACATAAAAATCGAGTTGCCTCAGCATCATCTAAACTTGCTTTCAACTCCTTTTGGCCTTTTGGCCTTTGTGTAGGATTTCAATTTAGATCTTTATGAACTGGACACTTTGTGTGGTAGACTAAGGTTAGCAACTTCTGATATCTCACTTTTACTAGGTAAAACAAAAGAAGATGCTATCAACATTAGACTATAGTTTTAAAACAAACCACCGAATTCTGGTAAATATAGGACTGTGTATATATATATTATTTTGTTGTTTTAAATTGCTAAAACTTCCCTAAAACCAAGCTGTGAATTCTTAAGGATTAAAGAACACAAAGGCATACAGGAACTTCTTAATTTTTTTTTTTTATGTTTTTTTCATAACATTTTATTACAGAGTATTGGCAATTCTGGAATTCAGACAGTGAGAAGATATTCAAAACAGATGCTGTCTAGGGAGATTGCTCCGCTTGCCCTCTTAGTTCCATCTTACACTTCATTAATGAATCTTTCCTTTTTATCTCTCTTGCTTTCCTTCCCCACTTTAGAAGGATGATAGAGAGACAGGCAGACAGATACAGAGTACAGAATTCCACCCAGGGGAAAAAAGAACTGTGAGGAAGAGTCAGCCTAGAGCTTTTTATTTGTAAGTCTTTGCAAAAAACTTTTTATTGTTTGCCATAGAATTGAAATGGTTTGGGACCTTCAAACTGAATGTTCAACTGAAGAACATTCAGTTTTAACTCCCCTGCCACTGGCAGCGATGCCACCCAGTAGATCAAGTTGATTGGGGCCTTATCCAACCAGGCCTTAAACACTTCCAGGAATGCGGCATCCACAACTTGTCAGAACAACCTGTTCCAGTGCCTCACCACCCTCACAGAATTTCTTACTAACATTTCACCTGAATTTCTCTTCTCTTAGTTTAGAGCCATTCCCCCTTGTCCTGTAACTATCTGCTCATGTACAAAGTTGCTCTCCCACATTTTTATACTCCCTCTTCAAGTACTGGAAGTACACAGGGAGGTGTCCCCAAACCCTTCTCTTCTCTATCCTGAACAATCCCAACTCTCAGCCTATTTTCCTAGGAGAGTTTTTATAGCCCTTTGTGGCCTCCTCTGGACCTGTTTCAATAGGTCCAGGTCTTTCTTGTGCTGAGAACTGGATGCAGCACTCCAGGTAGGGTCTCATAGGGGTGGAGTAAAGGGGGAGAATCCCCTCCCTCGATGTGCTGGCCACACTGCTTTGGATGCAGCACAGGATATGTTTGTCCTTCTGGGCTATGAGTGCACACTGTTGGCTCAGGTCCAGCTTTTCATCCACAAGAATCCCAAAGTCTTCCTCCACAGGGTTGCTCTCAATGGGTTCTTCTCACGGTCTGTGCTCATCTCTGGGATCGCCCTGACCCAGGTGCAGCACATTGAACTTGGACTTGTTGAACTTCAGGAGGTTCCCATGGTCCTGCTTCTCAAGCTTGTCCAGGTCCCATTGGATGGCATCCTGTCCTTCTGTTGCATCACCTGCACCACTCATCTTTGTGTCATCTGCAAACTTGCTGAGGGTGCACTCGATACCTTATGTAATTTAACCAAAACATCTGATTCTTATTGTGGCTAATATCTTATCCAAGTTAAATTTCCAGATCTCTTCTAGAATGAATATAGTGAAAACTATTTTGCACTCCATACCTCCCTGCTAATGTGTTCAGGTGCTAATTTTATTTTTTTACATGTCAAATTGTAGTGCAAATGTACTCAGCTGAGTATATATGATATATATGATGCATTTTAAGTTGTTGCATTAGAAAATTATACTAGTAATAATGCAGTGCAGTTTCATGTGCCATAATGGCATCATGACTTCATTGCTGAGCACAGTGCCTCAGTGTCAAATGCCAGAGTTCAGAAAAAGTAATTATTCAGGTGCCAGAATAGCACTGTTCCTTCTGCCCTGCCAGCTTCTGCAGCGTAAACAACAGCTGTCGCTCAATGCTGTGAAAAGTGTCTGGTTTACCAACAGTTGTTTTTGTACCCAGGCTTATGGGCCAAGGCAGCAGAGGTGTCAAGGAGAGTACCACCGGTGGAAGCTTTCTGCATTCTAATTGTTGCAGTGGGGTGTAAGAGAAGAGCAGGCACAGACATCTGGGTCACTACTCCAAGGACAGTGTGCATCACAGGTGTGGCTCCCCAGCTGAATAACCTTCCCAGGCTCTGGGACCTCGTGAATGCCCCTGAACAGAGTTTGTCCTAAAGGAAAGAGAGCCCAAGCACAGAGCTGAATTTGAGGTGCATTTCTGGTTGTGTTATAAGAAAAAGTGGAATTGCCCACTGAACATTTTGACCTAAGTAAATATCATTCAATTAAGTGGTGTTTTGTTTGCTGTTTGAAATATATTGCCAGCTTTTGCTGACCAGATCCAGAAGTTGAGCTCTTTGTCTAAAGGCCTTGGCTGCTGTCCCAGAGATCATTCAGAAATGCAAAGACCATTCACTGAATTTTTAAGTGGCCATGGTGACAGACAGGCACCAGAAATGGCTTCATTTGTGCCAGTAAATAGGATCCTCTGAAACAGTGCACTAATAAATGTAAAAAGTTGTCATTGTGTTTTTCCATACCAGTACTTCAATGTTTTATCAGTCAATATTTAATGTTTCAAATATTTTGTTCCAACAAACGTTTCAACACTGTTTCTTTAAAATAGTCATCCCCATATCAAAAAGGTATTTTGAAATTTACCTACTGATTTTGTTAAAAACCACTCCTTTATATTTCCAAGGAAAAATGTTAATTTCTCAAAACATAGTTTCAGGGTGATAAACTATGCTTTGATTTTTTTGAAAATAATTAATACTTTAACTTGCTAATAGATTGCCCAAGGCTTATGATAATAGATGCAGAAATAATCACAAAACAAAGTGTCCTCTGAGATTCAGTTCCATTGTCTCAACAAAGTGCGTATTTCTCAGATATTATCTCATTTAGTTTTGGTTTTGAAGTCATTAAGCATTTCCTTGCAGCTTCAAGTAAAAGTCTAAAAATCTGGCAAAAGCCCAATCTAGTTTAATAATCCAACCATGAAATAACGAAAAAGGCTCATTACTGCTATCTAATAATAAGGAGGTCTAATGTTAATTCTTGGAATGCTGATTGTAGAGTTTCAGGTTGTATTAAAGCTTAAAAAAATACACCCTGTCTGTGTTCAGAGTATCAATGGTGCTTTTATATTTTGGTGACATCTGTCATTTTCTTACCTCGGTGTCTGTGCCCCCCATCAAAAAAAAAAAGTTGCGTTATAGTAGCAGTATGGAAAATAATAGCTATCCATATGATATATATGTATGCTGTAAGATATACCAATATGGAGGTGAGTTACAGCAACTTCTCCAGCTTTGTCATGTAGGGGACATTGTATATAGTATTATAAACATGTTTAATGTTCATCTGTTGTTTGTGAATTTAAGTGTCTGTTCTTAATGGCATTGCTTGTAAATCTACAGTACCACAATTCCTAATTCTGTGCCAAACAACATTAAATTCATTTATGGTGACACAGTTACAGGACCTGTTTTATGGCTCTGTGCACAGACAAAGGGTTGTCCTTTCTTTAAACTCTGCAGAAGCGTTTTTACTGCATTTCTGACCAGTGGCATGTAGCAGAGAGAAACTCAGTTCATTTGGCTTTGGATGCTGCAGCTCATTTGGATTCTTACATATCCCCAAAATTGTAGCAGCAAAGTACAAGTATCTTCAGCATATGAGGTGCCCTGTTCTGCATACAAAACTTGTAATGAGCTAACTTTTTAAAGATACTGTAATATCATTGGGGTTTATTTTCCTGGGAACTCATGTGGAAACAAATACCCTGTCCAATCTATAGTAGTTGTAGTACAGATCTCAATGGTGAAGGCACAAAGAAGGGTTGTGAATAACTGGGGCGTGTGTGTGGGGAGTGAGCAAATGGATAAAATCTGCAGCTTCTTTGAGAGGTGAAGAAATAATGTATCTGCTATAGGGAAATTTCAGGAAAATCCTTGGGTTTTATCTTCTCTGAGTGGAGTCCTGGGGTGTTGTAGTGTCCTACCATCGTGCTGGGTTGTTGTCAGTGAAATATAAAAGGCTGTTGATTCGCTTCCCAAAGGAAGTGGTAAAAGCCAGGTTATTTGCAAGGCTTTAAATTACACTTGACAAAACCCTTGGCAAGGCACTGAGAAATTATGTTGCATTTGAAAGTACGCCAGCTTGTGCTTCCCAGTGTTTCTCCTGCTGTGGAAATATCCTGCAAACCCAGATTTACAGATGTCCAAAGCAGCCGTGTGGCAACGGTGAATCTTAACATATTGTAGCTGTAACATACAGGGTTGTGAGTCCTGCGAAGGAATTCACACCTGCTTTGCAATGGGTCTGCTCTGCTTATCTGTGGAGAGCGTCAGTGAAGGCCAGAATCTTGCACCCTGGCTGCTCTGGATGGCCAGAGGATGGTGGATTCAACAGGAGATATAGTGAATTCTGGCATCCTGTGGGTCCTGGGAGATGCTGAGCCAGTCATGCAAACTGCTTGGAAACACAGGTCTAGAATGGCACAGAAGTTTGCAGGGTGAACTTCTAGAGAACTGGTGAAACAAGCAGATTGGTTATGCAGATTTCCATTTAAAGGAGTCTATTTTTCCACAAAATGGCTGAGTTTGAATGTACTGGCATTTTTTGATTGGAAAAAAGTTTCCAAGTTGAAAAAAAAGCGTTGTTACTAATATACTAGAACCATGCCTTAATTGAATCCTTTGGGACCTGAGAAAGCATGGAAGATATTTTAGATGCATGCAAAAAGTCTCAGTTTAATGAATATCCTAGGTAATCAGAAAGAATTCAATGTGAAATCCATCTAGAAAGTCTTCCATAGAAAGTAGTTTTTTATTAAAGGATAAAGAGAATGTCTTTTGCAAGTGTCTTTGCAGCTGGTATATGAAACATATTCAGAGGTATTCAGTATCGATGAAGAAGTTATCCACCAAGTTCTGTACACATGAGTGAGATGGGTTTCCATAATCTGATTTGCAAGTGCACTACAGTCTACAGATCTATACAGATTGGCAAGGATTGGAGTTTGCTTCATTGCTTGTTGCTGTTTTTCATTTGAAAGAGAGGTTGCAGGTTGGATAATGGCTATTTCATTTGACTTCGTGATATCCATCACCACTGATTACCAAGTGGCTTTATAGCTTTCTATATTTGTTTTCTGGAATGTATCTGTCTATTTGCATATGAATTGAGTGGGAAATAGTTCTATATGCAGGTAACTTCAGAGGCCTTCTTAATTGATGACACCCTTCTCTAAATTTCTGCAGGAAATAATCTCATCAGTTGTCTTAAGAAAATACTAAAAAAAAAAAAATTTGTTCATTTTTGGGTTTTTTTTGCTAAGGTTAATCAAAACAGGCAATTATCTAATGTTAATGCAGTAACATTAGATGAAACCAACACAACCTCACTGCAAAAGTAGTGAACCTTCACTGGTTCCAAAGTAAAAATTGGATCTCATGAACTGTCTGAAGTAAGGCTGATATTTTAAAATGCAGCTTATTTTTTTCTGTTTTGCTTCCCTTCCTATTATTCAGTAGCTAAACCCCTCAACTCAGTTCCAAGAATATATTTAGCTGACTGATTTAATCTAATTTTCTCATTGAGCATGCACTGGAATAAAAAAGCAAACCAATAGCACTCTTGGATATCTTCAAGATCATTTCAGTTCCTGCTCCTCTGTGTCAGCCCCCGTCCTTTTATAAGACAATGAGCAAAGCTGGTGAATGTGTGTCTGTAAAGGTCAGTATTCCATGTCTTTTAAATGTATGAGGGAATTGTTGTTCTTAGGATGTTAGTAACTCTGTGGTCTGGTTTGTTAGTGCAATATACATCATACTAATGCATCCTTGGTTTGAAGAGAAAATGCATTCCACTATTGCAGAACTGATATCTCCACAGACTGTTTTCTGGGGTGCTATGTATATTGGTTTGTTGTCCTCTTGGGTTGTAGTCGCAGATACCTGTAAACAGACTTTATGATACTCAATTTCTTGTCTTTTGTTGGATAGCTTAGTCCTTCTCAGCTCAGTTGATAAGTTTTGTTTACTTCTCTGCCAGCTTTGTGAGAAGATGCTGTTTAAAATTGACAGGCCACATGCATTTATCTGCTTTCTGTTCCTATTTGATTCTTTTTGTTTATACTGTACTATGCTCCATAGATTTATTTGTGAGTCTCTCATCTGGATCTCAGCTTCTAGAAAATTCCACAAGATTTTTCAGATTTTTTAGAAGTGTATTTCTAGACTGTAAAAGCAACACTCTGATCTAAAATTGCTTTGGAATGTTGCTAAAAGGAACATGGTCCCCATTTTCCATAAACAGGTGGGGACATGCTTCTGTCTCCTCCCCTTGAGAGGCACACCCTGACAAGAGCTGTTTTGGGCATTGGCCATTACTTTGCAAGATCTTTGTAGAGTGGTTTGTGTGCTGGTGTCATGTGGAACTAAAGTGATATATTAAACTATGAGTATAAACTATAAGTAATGACAAAAGCTGTGTTTTCTGGTAGAAGTTGAGGTTAGCAGGATGCTGACACTGCTGTGATTGGTCATAGCCAGAACCAACAGACTTCTTACTGAGACAGGCAGCTGCCACAGGTTCTGCTGTCCAGAAGAGACGCTTATGATATCATTACATGCAGGACAAGAAATTTGATGCTGATATATTCTGAGATTAACTGGAACCACAGTAAAATCCACAAGGGATGCTTATGTGTAATCATCTGTGTGATTTGGGTGTAATTTAAAAAACATGGTAACTAAAAAGAGGAAATATAGGAAAGAAAAATGAGTTTAAAGTATTGAATAGAATGAATGAACATATAAACCAATGTTTTGTTGTCTTTAGCAAACATGAATAATTGGCTAGAAATGTAGTCTATTTTAAAAAGGCACAAAAAAAAATTTGTGTTCTTCCATCTTTATCCCTAGAATAACATATAGTAAGTTTAGTTACTAAAAAGATAATGTATTTACTACTAGAACAAATTCTTTGTTACATTGTCAAAAGCAGAGATAGCTGTGAGCGTAGACATACCAATTGACAAAAAAATGACGTTCAGTTATCTTTGCTTCCAATTTAAAACAGGAAAATAAGTTTATAGTTTGTTGAAATGAAGCCATAGTTTATTGTCAGATTTTGAAATGGAGAAGGATCTTATATTATGAAGAAAATGGTTTAAATAGGTTTTGTGTTACTAATATATAAGATTACTAACTGTCTGTAAAATTTCAAACTACTGGCCCTTCTGGAAGGACTTAAGACATATTATGGGATGATTAATTCTCACAACACCCTTGTGAGACAAGACTGAGTTTATACCTATGTCAAGGAAAGATAGACTTTGGTAGGATACACACTTTGACTCCCATATTAAGGAAGTGGCCATGGAAATGCTAAGCTTTCTTCCCATCAACTTGCTTGCTGAGTACTCTGTGGGTAAAGTGGCATAGCTACCTTGTCAGTTCACTGACCAAACATGAAAAACTAGCACCAGTGAGACTTGTTTGGCCATCATTTTGCAAATGTCATCGTAACATGCAGCTCCTGAGTCTCTCATCCTCTGTTTTCTCTGGCTGAACAAATTTGCCCTTTTAACCCAAGCATGCAGACAGCTCCTGTCAAACTGTGTGTCCTTCAGCTTAGCAAATACATTGCAGGCACTCTGCTGTAGATATCAATGCAATTTCTTTGCACATATATGCATTTTTGGGTAAAATTAAAAATAGCTTTTGATCCAGGAATGTCTCCCAGGTTGTTTTCTAATCTTGGCAGAAACCTTTATCTTTAGGTATAAATACAGCTAAGATATGCAAACATATTTAGCATTGCATATTGTAGTATTGAATGCCTATTTCTGAAAGCAGCCATTTCTTTGTCTAATATTTTGCCAATACCTTTTTGACATTACAATATTCCTCTTACAAAATCTGTTACTAAATTAGAATATGGTAGCAATGACATGTAAACAAATACAGCTTCTTTGTAACGCCCTAAATATACTCTTCAGAATTTTGTAATAAGTATGGTTCTTTTTGAAACTAATTATCACTCTACTACAGTTTTTCCTGACTCCTTAGGATCACTGATAATTTCATATTTGTGTTTTAATACTGAGAAGTGCCAGAAAAAAATTCCATGGATAAATATCTTCACTTGTGAGTGAAGACTAGGCTTTGTTAAAATTATTTGGATTTTACTTAATGCTTTTTTTCCAACATTTGCTTCAGTAAAACAGATGGCATATCCAGACTACCTTGACTTTGCTAATTAAGACTTAAACTTTGATGCTTTAACATTTTTTATTTTCAATTATTTTATTTTAAAAAAAGTTCTTGTAAAAGGAAAAACTGTACACTTGGTTTACTGTAAAAGCGATTTCAGGTCTTCTTGAAAACTAAACTTTACTTTCTTTAGATATTCAGCTTATTTTTGCCAACAGAGTGTCAGAGAAAATTATATCCTCATTGCAAATATGCTCAGTTCCTCAGATTAAGGACTTTCTTTTCTTCTGTTCACTTAAGAATGTGCTTGAATGTGAACATATGAGGGCCCTCAATTGAAATAAACTTCACTTTCATTTACAGATCAGGAAACTGATCTGTAAATTCTTGTTTGTATTAATGGCAAAACAGAAATTAGTAGGGAAAAAAAGACAAGAGATGACATGCTGTACAGCACTTGGATTTCCATGTGCTGCTTGGGCAACTAGTGGATGTTGTTCCCTCTTGCTACTGCATCAGCATGCAAAACCCTGCACATGATTTAGGCTGGAAAGGATTTTTGGTTGTCATCTCCTCTAACTGCCTGCTTAAAGTGTTCGCTGCTCCCTTCCTGGTGAGGGATTATTGCTGAGCTCGAGAAACCCTTGCCCAGGGGTTTTCTCCTGTGATGGCATGAAATATTTCTATATATTCCTTATCCGGGTTAAGTACAGCTGGCCCATCTACCTTGGTCAAAATAGGTAGAATTTTGTCCCAGATCAATGGAGTGTTATATAGAATATTACACACTTGAAGCTTTTTCAGCAAGAAATTAGGTGAAGAATGAGATCTTGAGAACTCAAAAGATTAAATTTAAACTTCTGTGTAGTGAATATATTTGCTTCTGTGTAGTGAATATATTTGCTATGGGCAGATATGCAATGCCTCGATAACCAGGTCAGTTATTAAAAAAAAAATTTGTTACGAGTATTTATATGTCTCTGTGCACATACATATATAGAAAAATATATATATATAAACACACAGAGTGGAAAAATTATTTGTCCAAATATGAGGGAACAACCAAAATACAGTGCAGTGTACAGTATTCACCTTTCAATTTTTTTTATTTTTCTTATGGTATTTACATGGTGAAACATTCTGGCAGATACTATAAGATGTATAAAAACTTATTTGTCTGATTTTAATCAGCTACTGTTGCTGTCAGTGTGCATTTAATGGAATTTTTTTTCTAAGAACAATGAACACCTACCTGTAACAGTTGGATCCAAGTGACAAATTGCAGATAACTTGGGGTACTAGATCAGTAGGATTCCTTATCTAAATTGTTTGCACGTTAGATTTCTTCTGTAGCACTGAATAATTTGGATGAATGACCTTTCAAATGGTAATTGAATTTCTGTAACAACAGTTGGGTGATGGTACATAAAAAGTAATAAAAGCCTTTAGCAGTGCCCTTTTCTGGAGCTTGTCACAGTCTCTACCTCTGATAGTGAGTGACACTGATTACTCAAGTCAGATGTTCTTAAAAGCTATGGCTTTGCTGAAACTGTGTGCAAAAATATACTTTCTCTTTTAAGTTAATTGTATGGTGGTAAAATCAAACTGGGTTTTGGTTTTGTTAATACTAGAATGTTTTACGGGGGACTCAGTTTTTGAGAATATATTTTGAGAAAAATAAGGCCACCATTAGAAATTTAGCTTCCTAATATTTATATGCTGGGAAATAAATTAATTTGTAAACAATTTAACTTTGCTGTCATAAGGGACGTTAATTCTAGATTATTTGTATGACAACTACACAACTTGTATTGCCATGTGTATGTTGACTGAAGCTCTTGTGGGACCAAAATCACCTCTACCAGTATTGGGATTTTTGATGATCTAAGAATTTGAGGTTTGGCCTTTGAAATGCAAATACTGTGTAATATAGACACATAAAAATTGAGAGTAAATACTAAATTATAGATAATACATTTTTTACATGAAATTGCTTTTCCTGATTCTCTCTGACTGATACAGCTAGGAGAATTCAAAATCTAACCTTTAAAGTCATCTAGTCATACCTGTGCCTTGCAAAAGAAAAGGAAAAACATTTAAAGAACAGGTATCACCCAAAGAAGCCAAATTTTCCAATATGTCATCCATATTGTTTGAACTGTGAGGGTTTTTTTCTTAATAAAAGATAAATGGTATTTGAGTAAAATCTTGTAAACTCTCATATGGACAAAATTTTAGACCAATAAAACTAATTTGTGGAAAAACTCTTAAAAATACTTTTCATCTGAACTCCTTTCTCTTTGTAAGTTGAGACAAGTGATACTCTGAGAATGAATTGCTTATTTTTATTACTTATCAATCTCTGAGATATATATATATATTCTACATGAAGTTCCCCCTTTCTAGAATGCAGGAGTGTTTCTGTGGTTTCAGTAAGTGTTTCCTACCTTGGCTTTATTTGGCTTTCTATAAAATGTCTTGTGATGCCACAGAGAGCATAATCTTTGTTAAATATAGTTCATTGGTCAAATACTTGTAATAATTGATACAGGCAATGGCATGAAAACAATTTGGTAATACTGGCTGCTTGTTTGGTTGGGACAGCAAATGTCTTACAATTTTACAACATGGATTTTCCACCTCATTTGATCACACAATGTCTAAATTTACTCAGTCTAATGTGCTTATTTGCCTTCTCTTAACTCCAATTTGTCTGCTTTGACTCTTCCAGAACATAAGTTCTTCAGACTGGATAATTCTCTCCCTGTTTTTATGATTGAAAAATGCATAGTGCCATGGAACACACACAGAAACTGTAATGAATAAGAGTGATAAATCTTCACTCAAAACTGACAGAAATTGTTCAGTGTCTTGCCTTCTGTAATGCCCAATAAACCATTTTACCTCTCCGGGCAATAAACAGGGTGAAATCCTCATTGTAGTTGGCCCTAACGGGACTTTCTGCATCAGTTTGACTCTATTGGAAAATTGATTTAGATATGAGCAAGCCACTCCATCCTGAATAAAAATACAAGAAAATAAATGTATTAAATATATTTGTTTCCTCAGGTATCTTTTTCTTCAGTATCTGAGTCCTGCATGTTTTTTAATTTCCGTGATTTTTTTATTAGGAGCCATTATACTTGCAAAATATTTAGTGGATTTCTGATTGCTACAAAGGAAATAATTGTGCCAGATAGAGGAAATCAAAGCCTTTCTAGTGCATGAAAGTACTTGGAACAATTACAGATTTATGACTGCAAAACTAAAAAAAAAATGCAGTTTATTAAAATGGAAGCTCAATATATTTTCTAAAAACTAAGGACATTTCAGCAATTTCTTAAATGCAAATATCTAAATAAAGATAGTAAGAACTGACCTTTCTTTGGGGGAAGTGTAGTTTTGATGTTGATAAATGAAGGATGTCACAATTAAGAAGATTTGTGATATTTAATGCTGTTTTAATTTGACGATGTCACAGTTTTGTTTAATTGAAAATACTGTTACCTTCTTAGCTGTAGTAAAAACTGTTCTGATTCACTAGAGGTCTGTGACAAAGGCTTTTATTATCAACCACTTTTTCCATTTTATTTTGGTTAATAAGTTCTTGGGAAACAACTGATTGTACCTGTCTCTGAATGTGGGAAGTTGTAGCAATTTCCCTAGAAATGCCATTGCTGGAAATGGTGTTCTTGGGGTTGGCATTAAAATGTCAGCGCACCAACTGTTCAGAAAGCTGCTGAGTTTCATGATACAAATGTTGCCGTCTTCCAAGTGAACTAAGTAAGCCAAATATGCTCTTTTGAGACCCCATTGGCTTCTAAGCTTCACTAGGAATAGTTAGATAAACGTGACTCCCGTTTTAATAATTCATGTATTTGTCTTGCTAATCTCTATAGAACTTCTCATCAAAACTTTCAAAATAAGTACTTTTTATGCAACTCTTAATCCCTTACATAAATATCTACAAGTGTACAATCCAGCATTTGCTGGGTTTCCCTTCCCTTTTTAAAGAAAAAGCTGAACATCTGAAATTCCTGAATGATTCTGAAGCAGGTTTTTGCATATACAAACAGATGGTGTTTTTAGGAACCTGATTTTTCTGCCCAAACTTCTAATGAGTGCAGTCTTGCATGGAAAGTAGGGGATTTTTGTGCAATTTTTTTTTTTTGGGAAAAAAAAAGGAAGTGCAGTATGGTACTGCTAATAATGTCAAGATTGGGCTCTGTTTTTTAAATAGTAATCTCCCTACTCTTGAAAACTTAAACCTATCCTATTAGTACTTATTGTTCTCTTGTTTGGGACAAAGAGGTGCAGCTAACACTTTGGAGGCCCAGAGCCAGTGTATCAATGACAAGGGGGATTTTTGTAACAAGAATTGGAGTGAATGAAATACAATTTTTTGAATGCTATCACCAGATGATCCAGCTGGTTTCTGAGGCTTGGGAGTTTGTATACTGTGTATCCCCTCTAAAATAAAATTTCAGATGCTGGCCTATCTTCCAGGGTATGAACCCTTTATTGAGTTCAGCATTTTTAAAGGACAGTTTTACCCTGGAGGTGTATGCTAGTGATCCAAAGGAATTTAGATGCAAAGGCCACATTTATAAAGCTTCTCAATTAGTTCTGAGGCTTGTATGAAATCATATAGTATCTTTGCTTCACAAAATCATAGAATCATAGAACGCTAAGGAGTTGGAATGAACCTTAGAGATCATCTAGTCCCAGCCCCCCTCCACCATGGGCAGGGACACACCCCACCAGAGCGGGTTGCTCAAGGCCTTATCCAACCTCGCCTTGAATAATGCCAGGGTTGGGGCATCCACAACCTCTCTGGTCAACCTGTTCCAGTGTCTCACCACCCTCACAGTAAACCTAAATTTCCCCTTTTTCAATTTGTGCCCATTACTCCTTGTCCTCTCACTGCAGTTCCTAATGAAAAGTCCCTCTCTGGCTTCCCTGCAGGCCCATTCAGATACTTGGAGGTTGTTATGAGGTCTCCAACAGCCTTCTCTTCTCCAAGCTGAACAGACCAAAGTTTCACTGCCTGTCTTCATAGGGGAGTGCTCCTGTCCTCTTACACCAACTCCATGGTTCTCCTCTGGACTTGCTACAGCAGTTCCATGCCCTCCTTATGTTGGAGGCACCAGAACTGTAAGTGGTACTCCAAGTGAAGCCTCACAAGACCAAAGTACAGGGGGAGAATAACCTCCTTTGACCTGCTGGCCACCTTCCTTCAGTTGTCTTCAGTTTAGTTATTTTGTAGGTTAATTTCCTGCCACTTAAACTGTAGTACCATCTTAAGCTTTATATGTGTTCTGTTTTGTATGAACCATTTAAGCACTGAACAAATAAGAGAATACAATTTGTGCACGAATACCTTTTTTAACCTAAGTTTTTAGGTTTACATATTAGGTGTCACTTTTTGTCTTGCTAGGAATTAGTGTATAAACAGTTGCAAATGCAAATCTTCACTGGTTTTTTTGCTTGAATTCTAATTCCAGTGGTTTTCTTTGAAGCAGCACTCATAAATATTCTTTAATAGATGAAAATATCCTTGAAGAGGAAATGCTTTTCTAAAGTGTTGTAAATGTCAAAGCAAGGATGGAGGTAAAAATTATCTCTGAACTTAATAGTTCTATCAAAAAATTCCCCAGAGGGAAAGAAGCTTGCAGAGAGCACTGATAATGCATAAATACCTATGCTGAGTCAAGAAATGATCTTTGAGATCTGAAGCACGTTGAGGTTTGTGGGAGGTCATATTTGTTTTAAGTTACTTTGTTTTTCCTTTGTCTAAGAAATTCCTGGATGGGTATGAAGGAACTGAAACTCTGTTTCCCTGTGAGCTTCCCTTTCTAATCTTGGTTTAGATCTTTAATCACAAACTCAGTTTTGCATGAACAGGGGTTTTGATCACTCTCTGTCCTAATGAAACCTTTATCCAGAAGGCACACCCTTCTGCTTTCTCCATTCATATGCTGAAGGGGTCTACACGGATATTGTACATATAGGAATATACATGGAGAGTAACCTGTTAATTGTGCCCATGTTCTTCAGCACAGGGTATTGTGTTACTCTACAAATCACGTGTATACTTTATTGTTTTATAAAATTGATCAAAGTAGATTATCAAATTACCAACAAATTTTGGTTGCTACCAAAAAAACCCCATGCGTACATCAAAGAGTAAAAGAATGAATTGGGATACTTGTTATCTCTGAATAAAATGTTCTGAAAAGGCTCGGAGTATTTCTTGTGGAGAGACAGTAAAATGCTTAGATGGTGAGAAGTGAAAATCAGCAAGGTTCAATATGCTGGAGAACGTTCAGAGAAACTGAGGGAAGTCTGCAACGCTGAAGAAATGTTGGAGTAGGAGATTAAATTGGTGATAAGTGGAAAGCTGGTGAGTAGATAGGATGAGTCAGATTGCCAGTAAATTTCAGTAACTCACAGTAAGTTTCTGTTGTGATATCTTATAGAGGTAGAAAGTAATATCAAACTCAGATGGAATGATGAATAAAAATGCAATGTGGAGATAAGAACATACAGAAATTTTAAAGGGGATTGTTATATCAGAATAAAGTGCTTTGTCAAGTGTTTCTCGAGAACATGTTGATACTGGTTTTTACTTACAGTGACCAAAAAAAGAATACTTTGGTAGGTTATCAGTATAAAGGATTTTCATATCATGTAGCAGCTCTGGGGAACAGTAACATCAAGGACAGGTAGCAAGTTCCTAAGGCTTTACCAAATTGGGATTTTCCCTTCAGCTGTTAAATATTTTATTCTAATATTTTATTCTGAGTTTAATACTCAGAATGTCTCTTGGGACATAATTTTATTTTCTGGCTTTATACACTTTCCCTAAAATGTGGGAATATTTGCACTATGAGAGACACAAACATAAAAGAACAAAGTTGAATACTGAAAACATCTGTTGTTCTCAGTAAGAATAGGATCCTGAGGGAATAGATGATCTAGCTGAGCTAATATAAATTGTGAACTATGACACATTCATTAAAAAGAAATCTCAAATAGGATTCTAACTTAGAATGCTCTGGAAAAAAAGTCTTGGACCTGCAATATTAAGCTAATTATTGAATGAATATTTACCTCTTGTCTTCTCTTTTGATCAGCTGTTTCTTTTAACACTGTGTTCCAAGACTCGGCTTAGGAGTCTGTGTCCAGTGTGTCTCCAGTTGCTATCTTCTGGCTACTCCTTACTTTTATCACAGGCTGAAATGTAATTTCACAAAGCTTACACATCAGCATTCTTGCTTAGTTTTCAAATTCTCCTCAGTTTCAGAAATACATGTAAGATTTTTTAAATTACATTCTGAAATAAAATCGTATTTATTGCAGGTTAGAAAAATGAAATTCAAGTAGGAATACTTTAAACAGCATGGGCGTCCTTCCTTCTCCACAGGCTGGACTGAATAACATAAAACACAGTAAGAATTGAGATAAGTGTTTCTTTCAAAGCAATCCTCCTTCTTTTCTTGTTTGATGCACTTCTTACTCTTCTTTGCACCCAGCTTTTGAATGCTGCAACTAGTCTAGGTTGAAATGAGCACTTCTGTGTCTATGGCTGTCTCTTAAGACTTGAAATTTCATTTCTGGATTAGTCACAGTCTTGTAACTCCTGCTGAGTTTTTTGTTGTTTGGTTCTCCCCACCTCCAGCTGTGATATCCAGAAAGGTAAATTAAAAGCTCTCAGTAATTTTTGCCTATCTATTTTATACAATTTCAGTAAATGATGTTTTCCCTGAACTTCAAATCTGTTCTTTTGAAGCTGGCATGATCTCTTACATAACATGCTTGGGCAGCAATTCTGGGGTCACTCCTGATATACTATCAATTAGGATACTCTGCTCCAGTAGCTTGTGACCATACTGTCATGTAATGGGAAACACTATCTCTTCTCTTATAGAATCTTTTGTTCTCTTAATGTGAAATTTTATCTGAGTTACAACCCTCTTGAAAAGGGTAGAAGGAGGAAGAAAAGCTGATGCAGTTGTCTCATATAGCAAAATAAAGGCCTATACCATAGATAAAGCAATATTTTTGTTTGCTGCAGATCTAGGCGCTTTCACTTCTGGCCACGGACTTCAAATGAAAACCTGAATGGGAAGGAGAAGCGCATACAAGGATGGTCTCCTCCTGCCTCCTTTCACTACAGGTCTGGGGCTGAACTTGGAAGTAGTAATGGGAAGGGCTGGGAGAAGGGGGTTAGGAAGTGCTCTACCTAAATTCATGCATGGCATTAATAGAAAATTGGTTTGGCCCAAGCTACACAAATTATTTGGATTGAGAGTTCCAAGTCATCTTAATCACAAATGGGAGTGCATATCCCAGAAAGTGCTTTTCAGCTCTGTGTTTCCAGTTTAACTTTCCTGGACCCAAATGCCAGCATTTCTACCTATGCAATTCATTTCTACAGTTGCTACTTGTATGTACAAATGGTTATGAAGCTGATGGCCTAATAATTGTTGGGATCTTGGAGGAAATAATCCTCTCTAGTTAGAGCATGAGCAGAAGGGTTTTTTTGTTGTTGCTGTTAGGTTGGGGATTTTGTCTGTTTTATTTCCCCAGAAGCTTCTGCATGAGACATCAGCAAGCATTTTGGTTCTGTGTCTCAGAGCCAGTGGCCATGCCAGCAGTGGCTTGTGGTTGTGACTCAAGATTACAACAGCAAACAAACAGGACTTCAGACCTCCAGAAGCTGTTTGAGCTGATGGCCTTGTTAACAGCTAATAGCACAATAAAGACTAATAGTTTCCAACCAGAAGTGTAATTGCATTGTGATGGCAATTAAAACCTTTGCCAGAGAAAAGGGACATTTCTGAAGCTTTGCTAAGTGGTTTTTCCAGCCATGCTTTTCTCATTGACACTTCTGTTCTCAGTGTAACCCCGAATCTCTGCCACTTTGTCCTCAAATTTAGAAACTTATCACATCATGTTTTCTAGTTAGTAGGATTTCACTACATTTTAATATTACTGTGTGTTCTCCTACAAGTAAAGAAGAAAAAAAATCCAAACCACAAAACCCCCCAAACAATTGTCAAGTGTTTTTTATACTATAACTCACTTCTTTACACAGCTCTACTAAAACAACTTTTTTTTTTAATAATTGCCTTTTGCATATCACTCTACCATTAAACTCTACCATTAAACTTGAGTTATCAAAAAGGAAAAAAAAAAAAAAAAGGCAAAAAGCAGAAGATAATTTATGGTCTCCTCTTCAAAGTGATGGGGAAGCCAATTTTTGTAATGCATCCTGTTATTATAATTTTGAAATATGGGAATCTATTTAAAGCCCAGAATAGAAGGGAAATCTGTCTATTATATGCATAAATGCAGGAAATATGCCTTTTATTTTTTCAGATTTGATGGGCCATTAAAATTGCAAGAGTGACAATAAAAATTTGTCTTGCCAAGGAGTCTGAGCCAAGAAATTTTTGGAAAGACAAAATTTTATAGAGTGACTTTTGTTTTGTCTCTGAGATTCAGCAATAAGAGCTCGTTTGTTTGTTTGGGATTTTTTTAATGCAAGAAACATCCACTGCAGTTTAATTGAATTTTTAAAGCTTTATCCTTATATGCACTTTCTGAGAGCCAGGGCTGCACAAGTATATTTCTAGGCAAATTTTTTCAAGATAGTTTTTTTACCAGCCTCACTCATACAGTCACAGCTGTTTTAAAAAATCATTTTTTCTTCAATACAGATTATTCCTGCAATCCTGGGTTTTCTTAGATGTCTTTGTTGTTAGAATTAGAGTTCTCAGATTCTGCACTCGTTTACAAGAAGTAATAATCATGCTTGACGTTGACCTTCCTCCCCAGCCTTAAGTGCAGATTAGAGCATTTCCTAGATAGAGCAAAATAAAATCTCTAGAAAAACACCAAAGGTTTAATGTTGTTTAAGGACCCTTTCCAAAGGGTCCTTAACTTCTTTTCTGAAAAAATGTCTTGGCATTAATTATTTTATTGCTTATGCTTTTGTTTTCTGTAACATTTTTATTACAACTTTTATCATGTCTTTTTAAAAACTCAGTATCTGAATTTTCACCACCAAGATCTTTGTGCCATTTAAAATGATACCCTTCAAACCCAAGGGAAGTGAAAGGAGGAATTTTTGTACTTGGTTACAATTACAAAAGCTAACAAAAGAAGATCATTAAAATTTGACCACCTTCTTTTTAAATAAAGCACTGCTGAAAAAGGAAAAGCAATTGCTCCTGGCAAACTAGATTTCTTTTTATTTTTGATATGAGATGGTAATAACTAGGCACTAGATGATCTAGTAAAGGACCTGAGAAAATGGGGTTTTTAAACTCCTCTTTGGAGAAGCAAATGAGGTCTGGACATGTCCACAGAAGTAAACTAGTTCTGTGTTGCAAGGGATGGGAGTGGTTCAGAAAGTTCACGTTCTGGAAAAAAAGCCATGACATGAGGTTCAGGATGAGGCAGAGGAAGGGCCCAGCCCAATAATTTACCTTTAAGACCTAAGGACTGATATAGAAACTGTCTGTCTTCCCCCATTCACGCACCTTAACTACTTCAGTCGTAGCAATGTTTTGCATGATTTAAAGTGAAAATTGATTTACTTCATGTCTATGGGCAATTATGTGCATTTTGGTGACCTGTGCGAACTGCAAGTTCACAATGGGTGCACTTCTGAGAAATTGTTCTCACACTGCTGAGCAAGTTCAGAAGTTGGCATTGCTCCTCAATGATGACCATGAGACCAACTTTTGATAAATTCACAGGTAGGAAAGCAAACTGCAAACAGATTCACATAGTAAGAGAAGGTGTTATGCATGAAATCTTGCTATGGACAAGAGAGGGAACATGCCATACATCTATGTCTGATCCGTATGTTTACAAAGCTAAGAATTTATTTTTAGCTCATTTCAAATATTAATAGTGTAAACAGAATTAAAAACATACTAATAGCAGTAATATCAACAGCTCATATTGATATAAGATATCATAGTGTGACAACTTAATGACTAGAGACATTCAGGAAAAATTTGGTTTGCATCTCATCTTCCCCTATATAGTATCGTAATCTTCCCTGAGACTGTAGGATGTTTTGAAATAAAATGTCCTCCTATTGATGCTATTCTACTTCTGTGAATCACTTGCAAGGCAGTCACACAAACCACTCATGGCTTTTTTCCCCTGGTGGTTTTTTTTCTCAAAAGATGGAATGTTCCAAAGAAGCCATAGCAATATCTACTAAAAAAGTGAGGAAATTCTATTTTTAAGTTTAAGTTTTCAGATTAATGTTTTGCCTTCAAGAAAAATATCAACATGTTAAAAACATTTATTACCCATTTGTTTTCATCTTCTTTTTGTTCTTTCATTGGGTGCAAAACCAAAGAGGTAAGGTATTAAAATGTGGCCTATCCATGTTATCTCTGAAGATATCGTATGAAAGAGTCTAGATAATGACAAGGTAAAATAATGTGGGATAAAATGTGATTATTAAATCAAAAGGAACTTGAGGTTGAGAGTGGAGTTACCTAATAGAGAGGAATGAAACTGCATGACATACCATAAATGAACAAAACTGCTAAGGGCATCTTTGCAATTAAGATGCTTATACCTGACAAGTTAGTTGTGTATTGGAAATTGTGAAGGATTGTTGGGTTTTTTGGGAGTTTTTTCCCCCTCCCCCCAGTCTTGTTCTTTGGACATAACTACTTTAATAGCTTTTTTTTTGGGCTGAGGAGCTTATCTCTTCCATTTTTAATACACTTCCTACAGTAAAGATAGCTGTCCTGTTCTGATGGGAAAAAGTTTGATGTCATAATTTCTGTAATATAAAGCATGATTTCTATTTGGTGACTGAAGGTCTATATTGAGGCACAGACCAGCTGATATGAACAAGGAAATGTCTGCACGGCCTAAATAGAAGTAGTATTCATATCCACCATATAAGACCCTATAAAGTTTAAAGTTTACCACTGTTCTTCTAGTGTACAGGTGTTGCTTTCTTCTATTAGTATTTCTTCTCCTCACAATGAGAGATACAAGCAGTGATATTCCTCTGTAGCTTTATGTTCCTGAGTATCAGTGTTGATTATATAATGTATGTGTGTATTATACCAAAATTATTGTCCTTTGTACTGATCTGTAGAGTTTGGAGTTGTGCCTATTACCAGCCTTTTACTTATCTTCTTGTTCTAGGCTTCAGAGTTAGATATTTATTTACAGGCAACTAATGAAGTTATACTCACCTTGACCATATACAGGTTATTATCATTGTCACTGACTTGTAACTTTATAGTAGCTGAGTTCATAATCACACTGCTTCACTTCTTTAGGCTATAGAGCTGAAAAATGTTTTGTGTTTATGCTTAAGGCCTTTATTTGATCACATCTTAGAGTGTTGTTGCTAGGAGACTGCAATGATTTCATACTCAATTTCTACAGTTTTCTGAGGTCTCATGCATATGGTCCCAAGTACCTGCCCTACCACTAAGTGTTCCCACCTGGGAGCCAAAAATCGTCTTTCACTGATGCCTTTGTGTCACATGTGAGATTGAATTCCCTGGTTGCTCAATTTTCCTGCTTTTAATCTCTAAGATTTACTTTGCCTCTTTTCATGACTGGTCCCTAGGGACTGATTTAAAGTGGTATGAAAAGGGCAGATGAGGGAGGTTTGCCTGAAGCCACAAGTAGTTGTGGCCATACTTGTCAGGGAAATGGCTGTACAGTTGCAGAAGAATTTGTGGTAGAATGCAGGGAAACAAATGATGATACTGCACAGATAAGGCCATCAAAATCTACCCACTGTACATAGTATGCAACTTCAAGACTCTAACAGACTCAGATGTTTCCTTTACAGGTCCAGCAATGCTAAATGGGTGTGATATCCTCTGATTCATATCCCTGATGACCATTTCCTGCCTGAAGCACACAGTGGGTAGCTTCTTCAGGCTTAATCTGTATCATGAAACCCACATGAATTTCCAGTTGCCTGGAGATGATAATAAAATGATTTTTGGAATGTTTTTTTTTTTGCCCGTAATGAAAATAAGAGTGCAGAGTAGAAAAATTATTATTTAGTTTAGAGTTGTAGAGTTTTGAGTGCATATAAACCTTTCTTATTACTCATGAGCAAGGTTCAGCTCAGGTTCATCAAACCATAGATATGATCAGATCAATTCTAAGTCTATTTCAAATGGTTTTCCTCTATGTCAGAGTCAAATTTTACACGCTTTGTGTGAGAGCTCATCAGCTGTATTAAGTGGGAAGAAGATCTATGGGTCCTTATTACAATCACAACTGTTCTGGAAATTCTGGAGTAGACTGGTAACTGCTCATGTTCTCCAAAGGGCATTACTGAAGGATTCCACAGGAATGCTGATAAACTGTTTTTCTTCTCAATATCTGCAGGACCCTGCCAGGAGGGAAAAGACAGACCACAGACCTAGCAGTGTGGTAATTTAACTTGCTCTCAACACTGGTACGTCATATTTAATAATTAACAGAATCAAATTTTGGATGAAGGAGAGCTGTTGCAAAATTGCTTCAACCAAGATGTAGGCTTTGAAGAAATGTTTGGGCTGTAGTATCTCTCTTCTGTCTTTCTCCTTCCTGAGGAGTATATTCACTGAAATACATTGCAATTCCTGCCAGATTAAGGATGTGAAAATTTAAGGATGTGCACTTTTCAGTCTTAAATTTTAGGTTAATTAGAGCATCAAACCATAGCTAGCACAAAAGGGGAAAGAAAATGCCTGAAAACTGTGGGGAAGCCCCTGACTTCCAAGAAGAAATCTAGGTTTTGACCATTTATGGGAAATCCTAGGGGCAAAGAAGTTGCAATAAGTTGCAACAGATAATTATTGAAGCTGCGAAGTTAACCTTTTAAAAACTATATATATATATTTCTATATTTTTTTCCATGTAAGTATATATAAATACATAGGTGTCAGTATATATATTGTGAAAACAAGCTTCTTTTGAATATTTTTGCATACTGGCTTAAGCTATATTAGTTATACTTACAGAATTCTCGTTGCTAATTTGGTGCAATGCCTATTCTATTAAGAATGCTGCATGCCCAGTATTGGCTGGTTTACAGCCAATTTCTGATATTTTTCTCTTTAACAGGTTAAAGTAGGTGTTGGGGTCAAAACACAACCTCTAAAATATTTTTATTTTGTATGGACATGATATGGATATGTTTCATTTATAACAAATCTCAAAGATTTATGGAACTTATAGACTATTACAGCTATGGTTTCTATAACAGGAAAGATGATTCCTTCTGTTTTTTTCTGTTCAAATTTCTCTTCCATTAAATATAGACATAAATATGTGCAGAGTCTGATACAATTAAATGAGTTATAAGAACTTTTCTCTTTTGTCTTGGAGGTAACCCCAAACTTTCTTGTAAATGGAACTAAAATAAGAGTCCAAAGCCACAAAAAAACCCAAAACAAAACAAAAACAAAAACAAAAAAAACAAACCTCATGCACTTGATATTAGTATGCCTCAATCTTTTATTTTTATTTGAGAATACTCAGCAAAAATTTATTTTTAAGTTGAAAGGTATGACCATACATAAAAACCAGGATCTGTATAATAAGGAAGATAATATTTTCGTTTTCTGCAGAAAGTTTATTGATAACACTGCCCATACAGCTTTGCATACAGGTATTCGGTATATATTGAATATTAAAAGTGAGTACTCTGGCCTCTGCAGTGAGAATTTTACAGTGCATGCACAGAACTTAATGTGCAACATGAAAACTGCATTATGCCGTTTTATGTTTCAGCAGGTAAGTCCCAGTCTTGTTTATTCTCAGCACAAACCACAGGCTGGCTGTAGAAGGTCAGGCTGGGAAGTTGCTCATGTTTGACACTGCAGCATTCGGGAGTGATGAATATTTAATTAGGCAAGTGTGGACCGTAGGGGAGACTGAGGCAGCTGTAGCTCCTGGTTGATGGTCTGCAGTATCATCTTAGAGTGTTGTGTGAAAATGAATCCTTGCGGTAAGCTTCAAGGACACCGAGTAGGTAAAAAAAGGCATTCTGAGAGCAGGTAGCTCAGGGAAGGTAGGAATAATAGAGATAAATGTTTTAAGTATTTCTGTTACACTGGTCAAAGATTCTGGTTGGCTAAGCCAACATGTTTTATTAGTTTACATAAATGTATTAGAAAATTAAGTTTGAACCTATAGAGTCTGGGAGTATAACAGCAATGAAAGTAATTTATTTTATGCAGGTATTAGCTATCAGAATAGACCACGTGTATAATTTGTTGATATTATGCAAACAGTGTGAGGTAGCAGTCATTTCTCTGTAGTCCTATTTTAAACACAGCAACAGAGCAGTTTGAAGATATTATTCTTAGCAAGATTTCTGGAGAAATTAAAAACTATAGACAAAAGCAGAAAGACTGTATTAATTTTCAGTAGCATAGGCCTGGATAAAAATTTCTTATTATTTTGTGTTCCACATTTTAAAACATTGCATGCAGTTTGAATAAGAAACAGTTTGGCTAATAAGAAGGTTTTAATTCTGATATGAAGAGTATAAAAAGAATTAAAAAGAAGGTAAATAAGTCTGTCTTCATAACTGGGGACAATGGCAGTCCCCTCACTCTTTGTCCTGGGCTCTGTGGAAGTTATTGTTCCCACAAGACAGAACGAGATCATTTCCACATCCCACGTAGACATCCATTTTAATATGGAATGCATAGAGTAAGAAATAGTTACATGTTCTTTGTTGTCACTATAACATTCAGGACAGACAACAAAGACCAAAAACCATTATAATCTTAAGTAAATTTAACTATCATATTACTGCTAAGCAGTTAGGAAGGGAACATATGCCTGCATCTCTGCTTCCCCAGCTCATACTCTATCATATAACCATCTCTGGTCTGTGTTAATATCCAAGACTAAATTTGGGCAAATGACGTGCAAGAGAATTTTTGTTGCTATTCACTGGCTGTGGGTAAAAGTGGCAGCTGATATTTTCATAGACATCATGAATAATTTGGAATTACTTCTGCAGTTTCCAGTGACTTCTATGATGAATGACTCTCATCCTGCTGCATCCACTTGAATAATGATGGCGAACTTTGGACACTTCAGTGCACAATACTGTCAAGCCTAGAAGCATAAGTCCACAGAAGAGCTATTAAAATAAATACAGTAGGGACTGTGATTTAGGAGGACCCTTACTTTTATGACAGGCAAGGAGCAACTGAAGAGATTCGGTGATGGTCATCTACTTGTGGCAGCTGTTCATTATGCTCTATAGTAAACATCTTGCTGTTACCTTGTGCTCACCCATCTGTTTGTTTCTGCCCATCTGTTATTGCTTGCCATGTGCTTAGGTTGTAAATACCACTATTGTTTGAAATAAAAATGTTAAAAATCCTTTGATGAAAAAAAAATTCAGTTGTGGAATTAAGTATTTGCATTAAGGAAAAAAGCTCTTACAAGCCTCTGGAGTCAACATCGAGGAAACTGTGTATGGGTTTTCTGTGCTCCTGGGTAACTTCCTGTGGTTACCCTTTCAGATGAGGTTGAAGCATTTAATTTAGTTGATTTTTGTTGTAAGATTTCAATTTGCTTTTTGTCAATAGCAAGGGCTAATTCAGGAGGAAAATTTGTTTTTTGATGTCAGAGGATTGTGTGCAAATGAAAGAGGTATACAAGGCAAATTGCCTGCAAGAAGCCAATCAACCTGTGCTCTGTATATTTCACTTCAGCTTCTGCTGGTTTTTTTTATTCTCAGACTAGCAAATTTATATTTGGCATGCACTGTCATCCTTAGTCTATGGGTTTCTTCTCATCAAATATTTGTGATGGCTTTTTTTTCTCTCCCTAAACCAATATGTGTGCTTTTGGCATTTGAGTCTTTGCCATCATTACTTAATATGACAACAGCCAAATTTAATTTCTTCTTGAATGTTTTAAGAGATGTTTTTTCTATATTTTGTTATTAAATAAAATCTGTATTTAGTAACTTTTTATCTCTCAAAACAAAACTATAATGCTAGCTAATTCAGCATTATTCACCATTTTATGCCAGGCTATTGCAATGGTCAGTTCTGAGACATGCAATGCTTTTGGGGTTTAGATTTTTTCTTTTTTGAAAGAAGAGTCAACCACATTGTCCCAGCAACCTAAGCAATCTAAAAATCATTGGTTTTCTTTACTTTTTAAAAAATTTTTTTTCATGTTGCTCTTAAGGTATTTCTCTTTTGGTTTGCTTTGTTTTATAGTGAAATACTATTCGTACACAGGAACAAGTAAATAAATACTGATACATACCTTCCAATAATGACCAACTCTGAACTACAATATTGGTGTAATTTTTTTCTTTTGTAGTGTTAGACTAAAGCTGTATCAGTGTGTACCCTCCTCTAAGGATGGTTAGGTTGCACTTCAGTTGCCAACAGATAGGCCTGGGGCATAGATCTGTGATGCTGAGACCCTAATTGAAGTTATAAACATGCATTCATCTATGGACTGAATAGAATTTAATTGCATACATTTTTGGTTTTGCACTGCTTTCTTGACATGGTGACAAATATTTTTCTTGTAGCTTTGTGTAAAAACCCTCAAAGGAAGAAAATATTTTATTATTATCAATTAAGTTGTCCTGACTGTGCTATAGTATCCTTTGTACATTCAGGGAAATGTTTCCATTTTGCTTTTAAACTTGACTGCAGTTGTTGACAATCTTTTACAAAAACTGCGTATGTTTCCTCCCTAGTCATTTCATTCTTGCCAAGTATTTCACAACAAAGTAATTTTGTATTTTATATTATTCTAGGAGCCCATGAGCTGGATTTGGTGAAATGATTTGAAAATCCAGTTTACAAACAGCTTTTCCTTTTTCCTTCCATTTACTTTTCCTAATGTCTGAAAAAAAAATTTGTTTTGTATGCATTTGTTTTATTCCTTCTCCATTATACATAAATAGTGGTTTTTCTAAGTACCTGGTTCCAAAATCAGAATTTCAACAAACTGATCCAGACCCTTCTGACATTAAGAGAATCTTTTTTCAATGGGTTTTAGTTCAGCTCTTTGGATTATGAATTATTAGGAATGGACATAGCTTGTAGATACAAAAAGTATTTATATACCTCAGTGCAAAGAGCCTGGCTCTGACTGAGGACCTTAGTGTTTCCCATCAATTAAAAAAAATTAAAAAGGTGTATTACGAATATATAGAAGTTGATATTGTCCAACTTCATATTATTTCACTATATTTTTCAAAAGTACTATGGTGGTTTTATTACAGTTTTCTATTCTAACTTTCCTGCCCCCTTTTCTCTGATTTGCTCTCTTGATTTGAGGAAAAAAACTTTAGTCTTAGTCAGTCTTTTCTGCTGACCAGATAAATATTGGGAGATAGCTTTAGATCCAATGCTATCAAAATACTGCACTGATTGTTAAAAATATCTTGGTGAAACTAGTCAAAAATCTTTCATGAACTCCTCATTAGGTAGCAATTACTGTTATTGCTGTGTTGAGATGTAAAGGCTTAGGAAACAATGCCAGAACTGATACAGCTTTGTTTGTGGGGGTTTTTGGGGCAGAAGGAAGAGCAAAGCATGGTGTTGGTGATGCATGCTTATGGCTTTAGAAAACCAGTATTTCAGTTCTTTAAGCTTCAGTTATTTTCAGTTCCTTATTTTGAAGTAATATTGCTAGTGAAAATTCTATAAAACAATTGGAGATGTCAAAGGATTAAAAAGGTCAAGAACTCCAGCTCAGAACCATTTGCATTGGCCTCTTCAGTCCTCTTCTAAAGAAGAGATATAGATGTATGATTTCAGTATCTCTTCGCCTCTACCAGCTATTTAAGGAGTTTTCCTTTCAGAGGAGTTCAGAAATTTCTAAGGCACACTGGCATCTCCAATACCTCTGAATTTGATAGGGTCAGTTGGGGGTGGGGGGTGTTGGGTTGGGGGTTTTTGTTTGTTTCTTTGTTTGTAGGTTTTTGTGAGAGGTTTTTTGGATTTTGGGGGTCTTTTTTTGGGAGGTTTTCTTTGGTCAAATTGTATTGTGCCTTTTCAGAAAAAACTGTGCCAAGAAATTAGTTCCTGCTTAAGATGAGTGGCTGTAGGAAGTAGTGCAAACATGAAATACTGCAATTTGCCCATATCCTTCTCAGACTAATCCCTGTGTTGGAGTAACCTGGGGGCTTCTGTGAGCTATTTCATTTTGGTTCTTTCCATTATCTGTGTAGCCTCACTGGAAGCATAAGACAGCATGCTTGTGCTTCAGATAGCAGACACAGAAACTGTGTCATCTAACTGCAACTTTGATAATGCTTTGATGTATTGTGTCTATAATGTATTTATCTCTGCTCACTGCATAATATAGACAATAGCTTGAAGATGTGCATTTGTGTTTATTGTAATTTTTTAAAGGCATTCACCAAAATGTTTTATGGTCAATGCTGTCATTAAAATTAGATCAGTCAATGATTTTCTTCTGTTAAGCTTTTCCTTAATGGGTTGTCTTTTTTTTTTTTTTTTCTTTTTAACTGTATTAGGCATTACATATTGCATCACTCTCTAATGCAATAGAGCTGTTCTCTAGGAGGGAAGTACTCCAAGGGAAATGAAAACATATTCTTTGGGTTCTGTGGTCATGGATGAAGACTACGGCACATCATTTTTATTAATAAGAAACACTTCTCGGCAAGTTGGAAAATAATGAATTTATAAGGGAACAGTAAGGAGTACAGGTAGCTTCCTAACGAGACTTCCTTGGAGGGATCCTAACCACACAACGCTAACTGTGCCAGAGCCTATTTCCCAGCTGCCGCAGGTCAGGGAGCTGGAAAGCAGGGGCAGGTCCCTGCACAGAGGACTACAGTCCAGCACAGTCCTGCACAGTTCCAGCTGGTTTTCTGCTTCTTTTTCCTGCTGTACAGGTGTGCAGTGCCCCGGCGTTTCCATGACCTTCAGGCAGGCTACGGGGCCCGAGGCCGACATGCAGAGCGCAGGTGGAGTGGAGCCCCGACAGCTCACACCTCGATTACATCCCCGCAGGTCGGGCGGGGGCAGGACCGTCACTCGGTCCCGCCGTGCGCGGCCGACCCGGGCGGGGCTCTGCTCTCGGCGGTGTTCCCCCCGCCCAGAACCACGGAACTGGAGCAGTGCCGTGGCCTGGCCGGCTGTCACCTGCTCGCCCGCTGCTCGCGGGCGGAGCGCAGAGCGGAGCGGCTCCCGGGGGCGGTGCTGTGCTGCCTGCGTGGGGCGGGCACC